>JAJHJA010001124.1:0-33416 GCA_021202915.1 Heliconius himera | reverse complement strand
TCGGCAAAAACTCCATCTGCTCTCGCTGCCTTACCACATTTCAGACTTCGTATTGCATTCTCAACTTCTTTTATACTGATTTCGCCATCAGCTACATCAACATTTAACATTTCGCTGTTACTTGAGACTGAGGACTCCATCACATTCATACATCTCCTTGTAAAATTCCGCCCATCGCTGCAACATGTGTGGTTCTTTCGTGAAAATTTCATCGTCCTTCGAAAGCAACCTCACAAGCAACCTCGAGAAACACTAACTTCTCGTCAGAAAAGCTACGTGTTTTCTCTGAAGTTGTTCGTTAACCTTTCGTCTCTTTTATTCTCTGCCTTTTCACGCTTCATCTTCATGAGTACTTTCGTTTGGTGATTTTGTAGCTTATACTGTTTCTTTTTAATTTCTCTCATACTTTTATCCTTAGCTGAGGCTTTATAATCCTGCCATGCTTTCTTTTGTCTTTTCATAGCAGTTTCCACTTCATCATCCCACCATTCGTCGCGGTTTTTGGTAAAGCCTTCCTTCTTTCCCTTTACCATATACCTCTATTGCTGCTTCTTTCATGCAATCGCTAAGGTTCTACCAGCATACTCCAATACTTTCATTTCCAGATTCGCTGCTGTCTAGCTTCTTGGAAACTCTTTCTTGATATTCCTCTCTAATCGGTGGATCTTGAAGATTCTAGTTTCTTATGCGATAATTCGACTCCAAGTTTGGACACCTTGTGTAGTTGCGCCAACCTGCAAACAGACCCCTTATTCTAGCAACGACTAGATAATGGTCTGTTCCCAGCTCAGAACCACTAAACACTCGCGTGTCTATAACTTGGCTTCGAATACGCTGATCCACTAGGAATAAATCAATCATACTTTTCCCTTCCGCTCGCTCCCATGTATACATGTGAATTTATTTGTGTTCAAACGTCGTGTTTGCCACAAACAAATTCCTTTTCTTGCAAATTTCCAATATAAGCTTTCCAGTCTCATTTATTTTCTTGTCACCATACTGACCACTCCCACCCCCTCCCTCGTAACCGCTTCGCAGTTCCGATTCAAATCGCCACATATTATTAATTTTTCATTCCCTCTAACGCTACCTAGAACATCCCTGACACTCTCCCAAAACTTCTCGAGTTCGCTTAATAGAGCTGTGGATACTGGCGCATACGCAACTAACAAGAATACTCTTGTTAACCCCAGCTTGAAGCGAACCCAAAGCAGTTTCGGGTTGATCGCCTTGTATTCAACTGCTGCACTAACCAATCGAGAGGACAATAACACCTACACCTTGACAGCCCCGCTCCCTCTCTGGTACGCCGGCCCAGAAAGCGACCCGACTGCCCGGCAAATCGGTCGTGTCATTGCCCTTTCGCTTGGTCTCTGTCACACAAACGACATCCAAATCTCTATCATCCATCGCATCTAATAATTCATTCATCTTTTCTTCCATCCCTCCTCTTACATTCCACGTAGCTATTTGTAGCTCCGTCCTCCACCTCGTGGCGTGTTGGGTGGCGGTCTCCAACGCCGCATTCGTCGCCACTTGACACACCATTGTACCCCCATTATAACTTATATATAGTTATTATAGTTTTGAAGCAATAAAAAATTATATATCTACTCTACTGTGGTTTGAAATCTGAAATTATTTTGACCATTTTAAAGGGCAACAAGTCCTAAGCCGCACCAGGCAACAAATACCCTAGCTACGCCACTGATATGTACCTAATATTAGTAGTTTCACACTGTATCACGCACATAGTAGGGTAGGTAGAGGGAATCTGGGAAGCTAGAGATAAGACCCTTCGTCCCCATTTCCTCCGAATTTCTGAGGTATTGCGGGTTGAGTGGTGGAACTCAACGCGGCGCTCTACTTCCTTACCAGAGCGAGGAAATAAAAAATAAGTATTTCATTCCCCCGAGTGGGATTCGAACCGTTTCACTTTCAGTTGCACGCTAAAGCTATGTTATAACATATACAAAACTATTTTAAAAACTAAAAATGCATTTTCAATTGCATTAAAACTCAAAAGAAAAAAAAATGTTCTAATATTCCGTAAGGATTAACAGTTTTAATTGGTTGAAGAATAGATCGTAAATGTAAATTCTAATGAAATATTGGGTTTGCTTATTTCTTTTTAATTTTATTCGGCATTCGGGTTTTTTCTTACGAATTATTAACTACATTGTTAGGATTGTGAGATGGAAAATTTCGTATCTTCGTATAATAAGGGCTGTCAACCGAAATTATTAATTTCTTATAAATATATATATATATATAAAATATTATTATCTAAAACGAAAATGTCGTAAAAAAACCTAAGGTTTTAGTTAATATTAGTAAGTTAATTATTAGTAATCATATTTTATTAAACGTACATTTCACGTAGTTCGCTTGTAACTTTTTTTAGTAGTAAACTTTTTTAAATAGTAGGAGACTGTATTGTTGGAGAGTAATGTATTTCTGTTGTATATACAAATGATAGAAACACATGACCTTCTTTCGTAGCGCAATTTCACAAAAAGTAAAACTCTCCTAACACAACAATAGTATACGTTAAATCAATATTAGAAAAAAATTATTCGGATTTTTCTAAGAAATGTTAAACCTAAAGGAAAAAGCGGGTTTCATTTTACTATCGTCGAATATATTATCTGAAAAACAAATCGTGAACGAAATCTCCAATACGTACGTAGCTATCGTTTCATTATATTGACTTTTTTCTAAATAAAGGGTAGGAATTTTAATCTCGAATTTTCGAGGGCACTTCTCTTATTTACTTTGTAACAAACTCGGCTGGTAATAATTTTTCAAGAATTCTTAAGCGTACCAAATAAAATTGAAGGTTAAATTTGTGCTTGTGATTAAAAAATAAATTTGCAGGTTGCGTAGTTTTGTCGTAAGTATAAATATTATTATTATATATTTGTTACGATTCTAAATTACTTAATAGTTATCCAGTACGAATGATATTTAATGTATTATATATAATTATTGTGACAGCTATTTCGAGGCATTGCGTAGTGATTTATGGATTTTTTAACGAAATTTATAGATACGTACTTGTTACCAGAAGGGAAATAACAGAATGTGCCACTGCACCACGAGGGCCAGATTACAATATTAATATTCTTTTTACACCAAAAAGTATGAAAAGTCAATTGTACAATATACAAACAGAATGAAGATCTATGAATAGCATAATAAAAGTTGGCCCCCTACATATACCATACTTTGCAACATTAATTTAGCACTACGTAAACCGACCGCAAACCGGACTGAATTGGGGACGTTGTGAGAGGGCCAGAGCAAAGTTACTTCACAATTATGTGAACCTCCCTTAACAGTTAATATTTAAATATTTCGCAGTTCCTCCTTTTGTAACAAAGCAATTCGTTATGTTAATTATTAACTCACTGTATATTTTCGGGTATTGTAATGGAATTTTAGGAGTTTGTTTATGGTTTCTGACGTACTGCAAGAATAAAAAGCGACGTAAGCTAGTGTCAAGACAATCTGTTCGCTTTTTCAGCTTATAAGATATTGAACAGCGGAACTCAACGTTATCTACTAGAAAACAATAGAAAATAAAATACCTAAACTACCTTTCCCAGAGAGGGGATTGAACCTATAATTACTCGTGCACCATTTCACTGTTAGTATCCAAAAATATCCTTATGTTTTACATTTTAATAAATTCTGTATTCTTTCTTGGTTTAATTTTTCAGTTTGTAATAACTGTGTTGAATTTCTATGTATGTTTATAATTTCAACTGTGAAGTATGTATCAAATATTATCATTATAATTAGCTTCACGCTGTATCCCGTACACAGCAGGGTAGGCAGAGGGAACCTAGTGTTAAGACACTCCGTTCCCCACTTTCTGCCGAATTCTGGAGGCATTGCGTGTTGAGTGGCAGAACTCAACGCCGCGCTTAACCTCGACACCAGAGCGAAGAAATGGAAATATAAATTTAAGTAAATATTTCATCTCCTCGAGTGGGGATCGAACCCACAACCAGTCGGTTTTGCAGTCACACCTCGTGCCGCTGCGCCACGACCGGCTACTAATGTAATGCTTACATTTATTTATTTAATTCACAAAACAAAAATATTTTCTTATAAAATACCAAAACATTTCCTTCATTCACAAAGGCGTGTCGTGTCAGCTTATCAAAATCAGAAACTGAGCGTAAAAAGTCAACTGACTGTTAAACGTCAGTTGGACGTTTGATTCCCTTTCCGGCGGCGCCTATCTTAATAACGCTTATTTTGTCTAAATTGTTACGAAATATATAAAATTATACTCTTATTCAATATACTTATAAAATATATAGAGAGCTGTTACGTTTCAGATTTGTCAGACGTTTTATGCGTAGTAAAATTGTTTTTAAAAGCCATTGTGGCGCATTGGGGCAATGTGTGACTAGCGATGGTTGTGTATTCGATTAAGTGTGGCGTTAAGTTCCGCCACTCTGATTCTATCTATATATTATATATACAGAATGTAACGCGATCGACGGATCAACGGTTGTTTAAAGGTATAGGATCTCCGTACCTATCCATTTCACCATCATGTATATTAGCAGATTTTATATTTCTATTTATTGGGGTCCAAGATGGAAGGCATAGCCGTAGTTACCCCTAACAGCCCTTAAGAGTTCAGCCCTTGCAACGTTCCATCCGCCATGTGCAACTCGCGAGAGCGTACTACCAGGCCGTCGCCCTAAGGTGACGAGCACCAGTGCCTCCTCGCGAGTAAAATATTCAATTTCATTCGTTCTAATAAATGTCCGCGACATCGTATCTGTTATTAATAAGTCACAATAAGGCATTTTGTGACAAAGAATTATTTATATTGCAAGGTTTCCGTTGCATTGACCGTTTCTTATAAATAAAATTGAAATGTCTGTTTGTGATTTCATAATAACTGTATTTTTGCAAGTGCGTATGGTTATGTACTTACATGATACACAAATACAAAAAAATATATATTTTTGTCTCTATCTGTCGGTCCTTCTATTTCCTAATTAACTAATTTAAACTAATTTTTATATTCAAGAAAAGTATTTTTCTTTATAAGTATGGAGTAACACTTTAAAATTGACAAAAATAATAAGTAAATTAAAATGATAAAAGAGGAAGCTTATATTAAAATAGTAAGACTGCGCCGTCGTGGCGTAGCGACACAAGCGTACGACTGTAAACGCGACGTTTGTGGGTTCCCACTCAGGGAATGAAATGTTTAATATTTTCATTTCCTCGTTCTGGTAACGAAGAAAAGCGTAACGTTAAGTTCCACCACTCAACCTGCCCAAGAATCTGGCGGAAAGTGGAGAACGGAAGTATTTTAAAGGGGAACCGAGTGCCTTATCACTTAATTCCCAAATTCCTTCTGCCTACTCATCATGTGCGTGTTACAGCGGGAAGCTCGGAAAAAAATATAAATGCATATAATTGAAATTTATTCGATCGTAAACTATATTTTATTATTTCAGAAGGTACAGAAATAAAATAGTTTGCCGTGTCCTTATAGCGCGTTTATAGCTACATACATTTAGGTTCCTTAATGTAAACTTCCCCAGTGAATTCCGTTGTAGCCTCCACCTTCGTTTAGGCTGGACTTTATTTGAAATTCATGAGCAGGTGAGTAAACAAGGCACTGCGGCTAAGTAAATTTAGAAATCTACAAATGTATTAGGGTCGCCTTATCTTTTCTTTGTCGATATTTACATAAAGAAAACCCGTTTCTGGGTATATAATGTATTTCTTCTTTGCAATACAATAGTTGAATAAAGTTGCGGATTTCGTTTCGAAAACTTATTAAAACTTTGCTTAAAGTAACTTCTTTGTATTCATTAGTCAGTTAGTTAAGTGCATTCGCAACCATTTTTCTTAATTAAGATGAAACAATATATGTAATTTAAATAAATAAGAGCATCATAAGCAATAACTAATGTAAATATAAAATGACCTTGACGCATATATAATATTATCCCTATTCTTACCAGTACTTTCAATTTTAATTACGCTGTAGATTAAATAAAAAAAATATACTGTAGATAATCCAAAAATATTTTTAATTTTTATTACTATTATTTTTTTAGGTGCAGTTTGCGTGTTGAGGGGAAGAACTCAACGACCCGCTTTGCATACTTACCAAAACGAGGAAATGAAAACATTAAATATTTAATTTCGAATGCGAATCGAACCCACAACCTCCGCAAACGTTTGCGCCCCTGCGCCAGGACTGGTCTAAAACATATAAAAGTATAAAATGTTCAACACGTACAATACAAATGGTTCCATCAAAACGACGAATATGTAAAGACTACCGAAATATTGCCCATTTTCCCTTATCATTTTCGGGCGAAAAACTTCATTGTAGGAAGCGATGGTAACCTATTCCACGACGCCCGCAATAACCCTTCAACAACGCCTTTACGCTTTTAAAGAAAAGACTGCCTTCAACCCCTTTACGCTTTTAGATAGAGAAGCCATTTACATGCGGGATAAGGTTCGTCTCCCATTTTTGTGATACTTTGATTTTAAGTTATTTGCTAAGATTATTATTTTATTATTTTTAGATATTATTTTAGAATCTGAATTTTACTTGGATTGCCATCATAAAAAATATATTATTTGCTGATATTAGAAAGTAATAATTTAATTTGAATTAATTAGAAATTAATAATTTAATTTTAACATTTTTCATTAGAGGTTAGTCGTGGCGCAGGGGCACAAAGTGTGACTGTAAAACCGGCTGATTGTGGGTTCGATATCCACTCGAGGAGTTGAAATATTACTAAACATTTTTTATATACAAAAAGCTTAATACTTTTTTTTTATGACGTACGACACTTTATGACTAAAATTTTGCATGACATAAATCACATGTTAATTTACCAAAAGATACTGTATTCTTCATGAAGAAATTATATAGACTATACATAATCTTTAGTAAAATTCATTTCATAAGAGAGATATACTTAGATAAAGCCTAAACAAGCTATAAAGCGCCTTAATAAGCATTTCGCTTAGAATCTTTTGGGATCAGTGATATTTACTTTACGGTACGGTCGTAAAGGTAAGCCTTAGGTAAATTAAACATAAAGCTAATGTCCGCAGCTTCTTTTGCGTAATAATGTAATTTTACGTAATTTTGCCGATCTTTTGTAAAATATCTATTGTATTCTAAGTAATTATATATTTACCTAGATTTCACATAGAAGCTCCGGTCACATAAAATGTTGTATAAAGTATTATTTCATACAAATAACTTTCTTATTTAACTCATTTCGTTCCTTGAACCTTGAATATAAAAGTATCCATTCTATGGAACCACAAGCACTATCATATATTATTGGGACTTATGTTATATGATTGCTTCTTCTATTTTCACAATGTCCCAACACTAAATTGTGTTTAAGTCGAGCTTTCGACTCAATTTTAGAGATTTACTGCTCTGCGCCAAGTGAAGTGTTAAAGAGGGTATCAAATACTGTAGTTTTGTTGTGTTTCTTCCATTTATCATTTTATTTATATATAATAAAACCGATGAAGTGATAGTCGGACTCCTCCAACGAGGCTTCTATATCTATTTTATGATTATAGTCAAAGGAAAGTACGGAAATAAAAGTTGAAAACTTAAATTGGCGGGCACATGCACTCATATTCTATAATTAGTTCTAAATAATAGAAGTTTTTTTTTCCTTTTTACAATATAATACATCAACGTTACCAAAAAAAAACAACATAGATCGACTGATACATGCAGTATCAGTCGATCTATGTTGTTTTTTTTGAAAATAACTAAAACGGATAAACGAAGTAACGAGAGTCCTTCAAAAACTTCCTACACAGAAACGCAATATAATTGATCATTATTCCAAGTTCCAACATTCGTGGATCTATGAGGAATATCCATAGTTTATGCCAAGTATAACAAGCTCTGATGTGCTCATAATTGAGTTATCGAATTCTTGCTCTCGAACCGTTCGTTCTATGATGGCTTAAAGGAAATGATGATTGTAATTTGTAGTGAATGTAAGATTTGGTAAAATATTCATAAAATAAGTATAAATTGAAAATATTTTTTCGTACAGATAGTACCTTGATTTAAGATACACCGTTCTTCACTTACCAGAAAAAAATTTTAAAGTGTTATTCCACATTTAGGAAAGAAAAATACTTATTTAGAAAACTATTACTAAACGTAGCTTGATGAGAACGTATGGCTTAGTGGTCCGAGCGTCTGGTCGGTTTCCAGGAGGCACGGGTTCGATTCCCACTACGTTAAAAAAATTATACGTTTTCTAAATAAGTACCAGATAAATAGTTGAGAATTCATCGGAAATTGGGGGATCAAGTGTCTTAATGGGAACGGAATGTCTTAACACTAGGTTTCCAAATTGTCTTACCATGCTTTGTGTGGCATACAGTGTGAAGCTGATTATTTTTAAATGTGCAAGAGTAGTAGTTTTTTCTTAGTAGGTAAATATTACCAAAATTACTTGTTATTTTGTCACAGATAAGAATGGCATTTTGGCAAAAAAATAAAGATATGACTATAATTTTATCACCCTTAATAAACATATATTATTATTATTTTTATTAGAACTTAAGAACTGTGTTTTGTAAATTAAAAGCATATATGTAGAAGTATATATGTGTTTAATAGCAGATAAGAGGCCGTCGTGGCGCAAAGGCACAAGGGTAGACTGCACCGCGACAGTTGTGGATTCGATCCCCGCTCGGGTAATAAATTATTATGTATGAATATTTTCATTTCTTCGCTCTGACACCAAGACAAAACCCCGGCGATGAGTTCCGCCACTTAACATGCAATTCCTCAAATAATCGGTGGAGGGTGGAGAACGGAGTGTTTTAACACTAGGCTCCCTCTGCTATATGCGGGATACAGATTAAAACTGATATATATAAAAAATAGCTAAAAAGCATATAGAATATACCAACATTTTTCAAATGCAAAACTTGTGTTTACAATTCATTTCGCGTTCGTTGGAACGAAAATATAGCGACAGTGTCGACTCTCGGTGGAAATTCAAATACACGTCATAGCTGCCAAATCGTAAGTGGAGGAGCGTGGCACGGGGTGTCAAGTTGTTGTGTTCACCTATTGCTTTACTGCACACTTTACTTTTAACAAGGTGAACTTATATCTTCACATAATAAGCTATTTTTCAGGCCAGTCATGGCGCAGGGGCACATAGTGTGACTGTAAACCGATTGGTTGTGGGCTCGATACCCACTCGAGATGAAATATTTACTTACATTTATATTTCCATTTTCTTCGCTCTGGTGTCGAGGCAAAGCGCGGCGTTGAGTTCTGCCACTCAACACACAATGCCTCTAGAATTCGGCAGAAGGTGGGGAATGGAGACGGTCGTCAGTTTTAACACTATATTCCCTCTCCCTACCCTGCAGTGTGCAGGATACAACGTAAAGCTGATTATTATTATTGATATGGTATGTTTATTTGATATAATTTATAAAACAATAATAATTAATGCATGGATAATTTAAATTAATAAAATTTCTAAATTCTTCTTCTTAGTCGTATAATCTTGGAGAAGTGGCCGTAGTGACTTGGATGGCGCACTAGATCGAGGTACGTATTCATGATCGAGTTAACTATGGTAATCAGTCCCGGAACCCTGCCCTAGTAATGTTTCTCTTTCTTAGTGAGTTCGTAGCATAGCGAGTACACTCCGTTACGGAAGTGATCGGCCTTGGGATCTCTGGACCTCTACTTTGCCTTGCCCAATCCGTCTTTCCATAGAATCCTTGTTCATGGTTATGTAGCCAAAGAACTTTAAAATTTGTATTTTAATAGTCAACGACAACCGTTCCTCAATCTTGAGTTCCTTAAGGATAGAGTTGTTAGTGCAAAAAGCAGTCCAAGGGATCTTTACCACCCGTATCACATCTCTTTCGGCTATCATGCAACCGCAGGTATCAAGTTTCAGACACGTAGAGTAAACATTAGACATTTCATAAGTCAACCCTTGGTGTGTTTAGTTATTCGCCTATATATCCAAATCTTATTGAGTTTCTCAACCGCTAATCGTATAATGGCGCTTCGACTTTTGATCTCCTGCTGGCAACCTCTTGTGTTAGATATATTAGATTCGAGGTATAAATAATTCTGAATAAGATCACAATTGGATATATTAAGCACCTTTGATTTCGCTATTGTTTCCAAGGCCAAATTCTAAACACTAAAAAGTAGTAATTAAAAATAATATTTCGTTAGTAAAGATGATATTTAAGAATTATTAGTTAATATTTATCTATTAACAATTGAAAATTCGTTATTTTTGGCATGTTACACATACACTTACTTAAGCACACAGTAGAATATATAAACTTCTCTTTTTTGAAATCAATTATAAATAATAAACAAGAAACTTTTATACCAAACGAAATGACTAAGAAAAAGTATTCAAAATACCGAATTAAATAAAAAAAACATACAAATAAAGCTTCAAAAAATATAAAAAAGGCATAACTAAATACAAATTCACATCAATAACAATGGCATTAAATTATTAATTAGAAAACGCTAAATTAATGAGACACTAATTGACTAATCACTTTTGGAGTATAAAGTCGTGGAGCACAAATCAATTAACAAAACCAATTTGTCCCAAGTCTCCCAATGAATTAAACCCCTTGATATCTGACCACCGCTTATATCGAGTTGAGAATTGAAATCAAATTAGATAGTTTCAAATGGGTTGTCGTATTTTATCTGGGTCAAGTAAAATGTAAAAAATTTAGTTATAATATGCAATGTACTATTTTTGTTTATTAGTAGAGTAGGCAGACGGAACATAGTGTTAAGACACTACGTTGTCCACTTTCCTGTCAAATTTTTCTATATACTGCGTGTTGAGTGGCGGAACTCAACACCGCGATATTTTTTCTGTTACCATTCAGATCCAGACGAGACGAAGAACCTTCGCGCTTTTAGTAAAACGTTGTGACATTGCGCCACGATGGTCTGAATGGCCTTTATTTTGTTTATGTTTATGGTGCACTTTCCGCCGAGTTCTGATGGCATTGTGTGTTGAATGGCGGAATTCAACGCCGCACTTTGCCTCGACACCAAAGCGAAGAAATGAAAATATAAATGTATATAAATATTTCACTCGAGTGAGGATCGAACCCACAACCAGTCGATTTTACAGGCACACTTTGTGCCCCTGCACTACGACTGGCCGCTAACAGCTGCCGGTGTTAATATGAATATTCAAGAAAATAATAAAAATATTCTTTATCTTCTTCATGAAAAAAACAATAAATCTTCAACAAAATAAATAATATATATTCATTTAAATTGCAAAGACAAAAAACAATAAACTATCAACAAAAGAAAATAATATATATTCATTGAAACCTTCAGAATCAGCACTTCAATTTTCTTTTAATTTACAACTCGTTACAGAGATAACACGCTGCTACTTCACAAAATGCAGCTCCATCTCCGATTCGTTCCGAATAAGTTTTCCCATTGAATATAAACTCCGAGAACGGCACTGTCAAGTGCACCGTGAAGTTCAGCGCCTTGCCTACTTTACGGGAACCTTCGGCCGTCCATATTGCTTGACAGATTTTGGGATAACTATTAAAAGGTTTTCTTTTAACTAAATGAGAATATGTAGGGCCAAGATCGTCAACATTGATTTCTGCCACTGGACCTTCTCTGATTTTTCATGGCAACGTCTATTGAAATTTTACTTAATATCGTTGCTAATCTCTGTTTCCGGTGTTCTCGTAGTGTTGCCAGAAACATGATCTCTAAGCTGCAGTCGACTCCATATCTGATGAAAAGCATTATTTTTAGTAAATTGTAGTATTTTGTAAAAATATTATTAGAATAACGTTTATGGAGGCTGTCGTAGCGCAGGGGCACAGCTTCTAGCTGAAAATGAGATGGATGTGGGTTCAATTTTTTACTCGAGGTTGAACAATGAATTACAAACAATGAACTTTGTTAACACTAAACAAATTAAACAATTGAACAATTACTTAATAAAACAATTGACTGACTTAATTAATAAACAATTGCACGTAGTTGAGTTACGCCAATCACTGCTATGTGATAAAATACAGCGTGAAGTATAAACAAATATAAATAATAGAAAAATAGTCTAGTATCTGGTATAAGGAACAATGATGCTTTATTTATCTCATATGAATATGCTTAACTAAACAAATCTATGGCCATTATATTGGAAGTATATTTAAAATGATAACTCCTTAAGCAAACGTTGTGAACTAAAAATGTTTTAAAATTTTAAATACACTCAAAGTTGTCTTGATGTTGAGGAAAGATTTTTAATATTAAAGTATTAGTAAATGAACTTTCAGCTATTTTCGTATCCAGCTGCTCTTTCACTTTATATATTAAAACAGCCTGCGATGGCATAAAATAAAAATACATTTTAATATAAACTTAAAGGTTACATGTTACTTTTATCTTTTTTTTGTAGCTATTTAGAGAGGTGACAGCCAACGCCGTTTTCTATTTGGGGCTGGTAAACAATACTATTTTTAATACAAACGTTTTCTCAATTGTGAATCAAATTTTCAACCTATTCATACATCAAATTTAGTAATTATATTATATAGTTATATATTACTATATATAGTATATATATATAATATATATAATATATATTATATATATATATATATATATATTATAATATATTTAAAGCACTTAGGCTAACTTCACTATAAAATACCGTCAGATACTTAGTTATATTTTTAATAATATTAATATAATAATAAAATGTACTCACTTTTCGAACAAATTGCATCTCCCGTCGACGTTGGCCATAAATTGTTATGAGCGAACGTGATGAAGCCTGTGTACAGCGCTCTTCAGCGAATATTTCGAAGAATGGCTTTTCTGTGGCATCTGACGCGTTAACCTGCGAATTGTTATCGAATTTATATACGTAAATTGTGTTATAATTAATTTTGCTTTTTAATATATGAGAACAATGGTCTGATTATAAAGGATTGTGGGTTTCGACCCCCAGTCGGCTAATTAAATAATTTTAATTTCCGGGTCTCATAGACAAATACCGGTGTTGAATTTTACATTCTGTCTAAAATTTGGGGCAAAGTATTAGACGTTTGGTTTTAACAATAGTTTCCATTTATTTGCCCTGATACTAATGTCTGCCCTAATAGCTAAACCTATTTTTATGGGACTTTCACTAAACGATGTTGCATGGCATGTTTCTAATATAATCATTTTTTGCCTGTAAAATTAAATAAAATTCCAAAACACTTAAATCACAATTTAATAAGTGACAATTAGCAATATAGACAAAGAATTTTACAATAACTTAATAATTTTATCTAAATACACTTAAATTATTATAAATAAAAATTCATATAGCTTCGTCGTTTAGACGAGCGGACGAACATAATAGCCAACATAATATACATTCCATCTATATATTTGAAGCTACTCGAGGAGATGAAATATTTACTTAAATTATATATTTCCATGTTTTCGCTGTGGTGTTGTGAACAAGCGCGGCGTTGAGTTCTGCCACTCAACACGCAATGCCTCCAAAATTCGGGAGAAAGTGGGGGAACGGAATCTCTTAAAACTAGGTAGGTTCCATCTGCCTACCCTGCAGAGTGCGGGATACAGCGTGAAGCTGATTTATTTATTTATTTTTTTATATTTCGTACATAGCTGAGGCATAGAACATTTTATTCTATACTTTACACTTAAAGACAAAAAAAAAAAAAATAAAGATCAAAAATCATAGTATTGGCGGTTTGTAGACGGTTGTTCAGACAAGTCCTCCACTCTACGTTTTTTTCGTACCAACGTCAACGCTGCTAATTGCCCCGGTCGTTCAATGTAAATTACTTGATAATATAGAGAATTGTAAATTAGTATCGCGAAGACTTATTTAGAAAACGTATAAAAAATTTAACTTTACGGAATTTGAACCCACGCCTTTTTTTGAATCCCGCTACGTTCAAGTTTTACTTTTTTAATAAAATGAAACTAAGTGTACTCTAATAGTTAAGAGACTAATTTAGTTCAAGAACGTATGTATGTGTATTGCCAAATCCACATTTTTTCCTAAAATTTTGGTAGGACGACAGATTCTATAACCTGATGTCTGACTTGGATGTAAAAAAAACATTATGTGAAGGATTTTCTAGCCTGAAAAGAGTAAAAATATATATTTTAGATAAACTTTATATATATACTCTAGCCCTTTTATAAAGTACTTAGCGTCTGAAATTAGAAAATAACGTTTCTTAGGAAGATTTCGCTGATTTTACTATTTGTTAGCATAAGTTATTATAGTGTAAGTAATAGGTGTCACTATAAATACGAGTAGGTACGTCATTTGATATTGTTTCCATTATCGATTGTATTAAGTGCTGCGGTAGTGTGCTGCGTCTTTTCCGGTGGATTTCCAATTTAAGCACAAACGACACGGCACTCATGTTCATTACGTTCTAAAATATTGTCAAGACAACTTGTCATTACAATTCATATTTCAATATTGTGACTACGAGAGTATATGTGTATATAACAAGTGTAAATAAATTTATTGTAAAAGCTGGATTTTGTGTCTGATTTGTTGGTTCGTCCGACACTATTGACCCGTTTTATAATAATTTTAGTATTTATAAATATAAAATTGGAAAAGCGCGAGTCGGGCTCGCGCACTGAGGGTTCCGTACAAAAATTGGAGATTTCGAGCGTTTTGTAAAATTCTATTTTTAAGATTATTATTTTTTAGAATGTAATCCCAAAATAGTTTTCAGATTTTTTCCTGAACTAGAATTACTTCCTATAGATGCTAGCTGCCAAATTTTAAAATTCTACGTCAACCGGAAGAATCCTTTTAATTTTGATTCCTTTTATAGTGTCGTAAAGCGTTTCTTGTGATATAAACGGCTGTATTTTTTTTAAGTAAATGTGGAAATACATTTTTTCAGGAAATCATGGGGCCGTAGATCTAAATATATGCGTCTAAGCGTTCTTGAGATAAAGGCTCTTAACAGACAGACAGACGAACAACATATTGATCTTATAAGGGTTTTTTCCATAAAAGGTACGGAACCCTAAAAAGACGTTAAACCAATTGTATTAGTTTAGAATAATATGTCCAAAAACGATTTCCCAGCAATTTACCGATTTTTTTAGATTGTTATAACGTGTAAGTCCACCATTGATTTGAGCTCTGGCAATTATGATATGGAGAAATTTGATGTGGTATTGAAAATTGAAAATAATTTTAGCATAACATGTTTTACAGCAGAATGAACTTATTAATATATTTTAAAAGTAAATTTATTTTCGTAAAAAATAATAACAGTAATTATTATAATGATTTATAGACTTAAATTTTTTAAATAAATTAAGGTTTTTTTTATAAACTGTTCCATTACTCAGCGACTGATAGTACATACAATGCACAAAAAAACTTTTGGAATTAGGAAGTTGAACTTGGCATGGTGGGCAAGACCTACTTTAGGGGGTAGGAGAGCACAAGAGAAGGTTTCAGATAATTCCCAAGGAAATAGGAAGTTACAAGTACTCATCTTTTTCTCTTTTTTTAATTTTTACTGTTTTGCAAATATTTGCTTATTTTACAATTTTTACTGTTTATGAAAAAAAATTGAGATAATCTTACAAATATTAAAAATAAATATCTTCAAATTTTACGTGACGGAAAATGAATTGTAATTCATTATTCACTGTTTCATTGTTCTCCACTCTCCTTACATAATTAACTAACCTGTATCTTATTGAACGCCACAGATACCACTTCCCCAGTATCGACCGCAACAGCGACGAGTGACACTCCGTCGAGCGCCGCATCCGCGCATAGTTCTAGTAATTCCTCTATTGCCTTTGGATTTTTGTTTACTTCAGATCCTATTGAAACTGCTTCATCTTGACAGAACGCCTCGCTTATTACCTGGTGATAACATTTTTGTATGATATTGGTTACCCAAAAGCGGCTTCGTCCGCTTATTCTTATTGTTTTATTATAGTTAAATTATCCAAAATCTTATCATAAGTTATGACCAATGTGTTTTCCTGATAGGTAGGGGAGAAAGGGGCACATTCGAACGATTTTTAAACTTTGTGTCATATCTAAAAATTCTACAGTTTTTAACTTCTTTACTATTTCACAATACTTAGTCCTACTATTGTGCCACAAAATCGTAGCATCATATGTAGAAAAATATATAAGTTAAAGGTGCAATATAAACTTTAGTAGCAGTAGTCAAATGTTCAAAGCTGCCCCCCTTCCAGGCTAGCTTTGAACATATATGGGGCAGTTTTGAACTATCATCGAATTCAATGAAATTAAAAGGCTTTTAAGTAATTTTATCAATAAACTTAACATTAGAAACGATGGAGATCAAATATCAGTACCATGTTAACTGAAAAAAATAATATACCTAGTTTAATATTGCGATTGTACTAGTACTAATGTTAAATAACTTTAATATTATTAATAAACGTTAAAAAACTTAAAAAAAAACAAAAAAGTAGCGTTGACTTCGTAGAAGTTGTAGGGAACTATTATATATATTTATAGTTTATTTAATGTGTGCCATATCTATTTCAATATTGTAATTTATTTATTTATCATTTATATACGTACATACGCTTAATAGAATTTATATATAATTATTATAACAAGTATTCGTATTTAGTATATTTATATAAAAGCGCTCGCTGCCGTCGACTGAACCGGTGAGGAGTAATATTTACTCCTACCCCCTTGTCGACGGCATATTTAATAATCCCAGTCGTTGCTTGCCACTCGATGCGCTTTCTATACGTTCCTTTGTTTTATCTAGTACTTTATTCTAAATTCGTGTCTTTCGTGTTCTATTATATATATATATGTTTGTGGTTGACTTTCTTATATACTGTATCGTGATTGTTAATTGTGATTTGTGTTATCACTGTATTGTATGTACATTTAAAGTGGTGTTGATTAAACTCAGTGCTATTCGTAAGTAGACTTTTATTCTCCCATCATCAACACTACATTGGTGACCCCGATCTGCACGCCATGGACTATACCACGATGCATAGTGATAGTGACTCAACTCAATTTGTCACTAACCGACCACAACGGGCAAGAAAAATTAAGCGGGTAGAACCTCTCAGCGGTGACCCTACCTTTCTACCCCCACACCATTTGAGAACACCACCATTTTGGCCAGAAAAACCTGCGATTTGGTTCGCACAGGTCGAATGCCAATTCTTCCTAAACGGAATCACCGATGACGCGATCAGGTTTTATCTCGTGTCTTCCACGTTAGGCCGAGAATATGCAGCCGAACTGGAAGACGTCATCACTGGCCCACCGGATTACAAGCTACTCAAAGATGAAATAATTAAGCGCTTTTCACCATCGCGTGAATGTAAAATTGAACAGCTGCTGTCAAATGAACAGCTAGGAACTCAGAAGCCTTCGCAATACCTACGTCACCTCAAACACTTGGCTGGGCCTGGTATCCCTGAAGAATTTGTTCAAAATATTTGGACCAGCCGTTTACCTGTGAAGATGCAGACCATTATAGCGACGCAATCAACTCAGCCCCTGGACAAGTTGGCGGAACTTGCCGACAAGCTGCACGAAATAGCAGCTCCATTACATCAGCCAGCTGCCATGTCATCATCATCAGCAGCGCCAGGTATCGACTTGCTGCTAAAGCAAGTCGCTGAGTTAACCAAACAGGTCAGTGTGCTCACAAATCATATATTTCAAAAGCCACTACCGAGTGACAAAAGCCACAGCCGATTAAGCTCTCGGTCGCCCTCCCACCACACCCCGCGACTCTCAGTCGGGAAAGGCCCCGAAAAATCATCCATGGCGACGGATGATTCTACTACCTCGACTGGCCGCCTCTTCATTACGGACTCTAAAACAAAAGCTAATTTTTTAGTAGATACCGGTAGTGACATTTGCGTGTACCCTATTAGTGCTATTAGTTATAAATATAGTAAGACTCCTTTTAAGCTCAGTGCTGCCAACGGTTCGGCTATCGACACATACGGTTACATCAACCTAACCTTAAATATCGGTTTACGTCGTGATTTCCCGTGGCGATTCATTATCGCTGACGTCACGAAGCCAATTATTGGCGTAGATTTTTTGTCACACTACAAACTTATTGTAGATATTAGCAACCGAAAATTAATTGATAGCCTAACCAATATCAGCACTGTAGCCTCTATAGTAAATTCTACATGTTTAGTTACTAGTGTTAAAGTGTCGAGTGGTGGTAATAGTAGGTATCATCATATATTATCCGAATTTCCGGAAATAACCCGACCGGCCGGTACACCACCAACAGTTATGCATAACACTACACATCACATACGCACTACACCAGGTCCACCAGTAGCATGTTCACCGAGGAGGCTAGCTCCCGAAAAATTAAAAATAGCTAGGCAAGAGTTCGACGCGATGTTGGCCAACGGTACGGCTCGACCTTCAGACAGCCCCTGGTCATCACCCCTGCACCTCGCGTCGAAAAAAGATAATGGCTGGCGTCCTTGTGGGGACTACAGACTTCTTAATGCTAGAACCATTCCAGACCAATACCCGATACGTCACATTCAGGACTACTCCAACAGCTTATTTGGTTGTAAGTACTTTTCAGTTATCGATTTAGTTAAGGCTTACAACCAAATTCCCGTCGCCGAGGAGGACATACCGAAGACTGCAATAACAACTCCCTTTGGTTTGTATGAATTTCCCTTTATGACGTTTGGGTTGAGAAATGCTGGGCAAACATTTCAGAGGTTCGTCGACGAAATGACCCGCGGACTTGACTTTTGCTATCCATACCTAGACGACTTCTTAGTGTACTCTAAGACACAGGAGGAACATGAAGACCATTTACGCCAGCTTTTCACCCGTATGAGACAATACGGAGTACTCGTAAACACGGCTAAATGCATCTTCGCTGTTCCTGAAGTCACATTTCTGGGGTACCACGTCTCAAGCAAAGGTACGAAACCATTGGAAGCAAAGGTCAAGGCCATAATTGATTTTCCCATTCCCAAAACAGTAAGGGAACTTAGAAGGTTTTTGGGAATGGTAAACTTTTATCGACGTTTTATACCAAAAGCCGCTATTGTTTGCCACGGTGACAGCAACTGGACCGAGTCACTCCCATTCGTCCTTCTCGGCATTAGAAGCGCATACAAAGAGGACCTACAAGCTTCATCCGCAGACTTGGTGTACGGTGAGTCACTACGACTGCCCGGAGAATTTTTCGGGCATAACGTCGCTACTCCCACCACTGACATCGCCGATTTCTCAGCGCGGATGAAGCATTTTGTCCAAAATGTGCGACCAGTACCTACGCAGCACCACGACTTGAAACGAAAAATATTTGTTTTTAAAGATCTAGAATCCTGTAGTCATGTCTTCCTCCGAGAAGACGCGCTACGGGGTTCGCTGCAAGCTGCGTACACTGGTCCACACAAAGTCTTGACAAGAGATAAAAAAGTTTTTAAGATAGACGTAAAAGGTAAATCTGTGACAGTTTCAATAGACCGCCTGAAGCCCGCCTATATACTGCACGACTCCCACACGTCTCATAACACCTCACCTCATCTTTCTGTCACACGCGCAAACACACATACAAGCACACACGCGAGCACACACTCAGGCACTCAGACCGATACACACACAAGCACACACACGGATACACACACAGACACACAACTACGTCACTCACCCTTCAGACACACTACTCGGTCAGGGAGATATGTACGTTTCCCTGACTATTATCGTCCGTAGATACGGCCTCTGGAGGGGAGTGATGTAGGGAACTATTATATATATTTATAGTTTATTTAATGTGTGCCATATCTATTTCAATATTGTAATTTATTTATTTATCATTTATATACGTACATACGCTTAATAGAATTTATATATAATTATTATAACAAGTATTCGTATTTAGTATATTTATATAAAAGCGCTCGCTGCCGTCGACTGAACCGGTGAGGAGTAATATTTACTCCTACCCCCTTGTCGACGGCATATTTAATAATCCCAGTCGTTGCTTGCCACTCGATGCGCTTTCTATACGTTCCTTTGTTTTATCTAGTACTTTATTCTAAATTCGTGTCTTTCGTGTTCTATTATATATATATATGTTTGTGGTTGACTTTCTTATATACTGTATCGTGATTGTTAATTGTGATTTGTGTTATCACTGTATTGTATGTACATTTAAAGTGGTGTTGATTAAACTCAGTGCTATTCGTAAGTAGACTTTTATTCTCCCATCATCAACACTACATTAAGGTTTTATTTTCATAATATTAGATTTATTCTATGATTGATACATAATTAACATTATGGGATCAATCATAGAATAAATCTAATATTATGAAAATAAAACCAAATATTTTTTAAATAAACAGCTTACTACCCTAATTTGAACTAGAACTAAGAAAAATTAAATTTAAAGGAAAACATGGATGTAGTACGTGACCGTAACCAGCAACTGAAATTGGGGGAAGTAGTCTACGTAAGAAATAAAAATTAGCTTCACATTTTATCCCGCACACAGCACGGTAGGCAGAGGGAACCTAGTGTTAAGACACTCTGCTCCCCTCTGGAGGCATTGCGTCTTGAGTGGCAGAACTCAACGCCGCGCTTAGCCTCGACACCAGAACGAAGAAATGGAAATATAAATTTAAGTAAATATTTCATCTTCTTGAGTGGGGATCGAACCCACAACCAGTCGGTTTTACAGTCAGTAGTAATCTCTAGTTTATTGCATGATATATGAAACATGCTAACTAAAAGAGGAAAAAATAAAACCATATACCTTGAATTGGATCCCTGCGATCCTTACGCGTTTATTTCAAAATGCATAAAATTTTACTCAAAATCAAACACTCCTCGTAACTCAACCACGGGCTCTCATATCTCAGCGGTGACAAGTGACACGTGTGCAGATTAGTGCTGCCACTACTCAAAAAAAATATACCAATAAATTTCTTTTTAAAATAGCTCTGTTAACACATATTTTCAAAGGTGCCCCTGTTCTAAGCGACCCCCCTCTCCCCTATATGTAAAATTTCATCTAAATCCAGTAAAGTAGTTTTTGCGTGGAAGTGGAACAAGCATCCATCTTCACAAACTTTCAAATTTATAATATTATTAAGTAGGTTATTCCTATTCAAACTCATAGAAACTTAGGTATGATAGTCTTGAATATAAATTTCAATGTAATGTGATGCTAATAACATAAAATTTATTACGTTTAAAAACAGCACTTGATTTTATTAGAGAAAGTATATTGTAGAGTCATTAACTAATATGCAAGATAAAAAAAATAGTAGAGAAATAGTAACAAAAAGAAAAAGCAATATAGTATACAGAAACAATAAATTATGTTTATTTAGAAGAAAATGCAGTATGCAGTGCAATGTATTTTGTGATTCAATTTAAACTAATACGATTAGTCACACACTACTCACTTTCAGAGCACCGGAAAATGTAGATGCAGACAGCGACGCTATTTTGTACTTTCCTGAAATTCACACATTGTAAATTATTTTTGGATATTTACTAGTAGATCTATAGTAAAAAGTTTTTTAATTTTTTGTGTTTTTATTTTTTATTTGTAACAACACGCTGTATCCCGCAGCAGGATAGGCGGAGGGAACCTAGTGGTTAGAAACTCAGTACCGCACTTTCTGCCAAACTAACGAGTCTTAACGACAGCCTCATCACTACGTCTACAGGAATATCACTTTACATTTATCACTTTTTTTTCAGTTTCACGCTGTATCCCGCACACAGCAGGGTAGGCAGAGGGAACCTAGTGTAAGACATTTTCTGCCGAATTCTGGAGGCATTGCGTGTTAAGTGGCAAAACTCAACGCCGCGCTTTGACTCGACACCACAGCGAAGAAATGGAAATATAAATTTAAGTAAATATTTCATCTCCTCGAGTGGGGATCGAACCCACAACCAGTCGGTTTAACAGTTACACTTTGTGCCTTTGCACCACGACTGGCCTCAAAATTTATCACTTAACTTAAAATATATTATTGAACATAAATAAAACCATACTCAATGTGAAATTACAGCAAAATAAATTTCTATACGTACATTTTATTATGAACGCAAATACAATTCCAAAGGCTATAGAGCCTTTTTCTATAGAGAAAAGTATATTAATATATTAAAGGTCACATAATGAAAAGGGATCAAAGATAAAGTATTTCGATCAGTTGCAAACCTTTTTATGGATTCTCGTCCCACGCACATATAGGAATAGAGGAATATTATATTAGATGAAAAATTATATTAAATATCTTAATAATGTCTTATAGACTATAGTAGATATATTCGATTTTTTATTAAATAAATTCCCAAGACTTCGCTATCTATTGATAAATTTATATTCTTTTATCTGTTTGTTTGAATTACTTTAAAGTTTTTTTTAGGATAAAGTGTCGTAAGTTTCTATATTTCTGATCTGAGACGTCACTCAGATCGTGGTAAATATTAACGTGCTTCATAATTTTATTTCCTCGAGTGGGGATCGAACCCGCAACCAGTCGATTTAACAATCACACTTTGTGCCCCTGCCCACGACTGGCCTCAATGGCCGAATGAATTGTCTTAAATAATCACCTTAGTTATATTCTAAAACTATGAAAATAATTCAAAAATGTTTATTATGTATATATAACGAACTATCTTAAGAAAGATTATATAAATATTACTATGTTATCGTTATCATATAATAACAAAAGCCAAAATTTAATTTTATCGTTTGGAACAAATTTATTATATATTGATATGTTTTTTATCTAGACCAATTGCATTGTAAATTACTATCTTGTTCTATTGAAAAGATCTAGAGGACCTGGTGATGTTTACAACGCGTTGTCATAGCAACGCGTATGTAACTTTAGAAATATACGCTGGTGTGAGTTATATTTATTTTATTCATCATCATATATATCATTCATAAGTTCTTTGATTTTCACGATTATTATACATTTTAAATGAAACTATTTTAACTGACGCTTCAAACACTTTGCAGTAGTTCGTGTTCATACACTTTATACATTACTACACCCGGTTAAAATAGTTTCATTTAAAATAATGTATCTTTAAAGCACTATTTAAAAAAAATATTCTCCTGTACATAAACTATAACTGTGTCAAACTCCATATTTGTAGGTCCCCATAATTTTCGTTAACAGAAGGACAGTTTTTTTCTTTACGTATTAATATATAGATATTCATATTATACAGTTATGCACTATGGCCGGTCAAACGGAACTAGGACTATAACTACTTATGAGTACTGCACTAAAGTTATGTTGATTTTAGTACTATGTTAACCAAAATATATGTTGAATAAGCATTCATTAAACTCACCATCATTTGTTATCATCCATTCCATTTTATTTAAATTAAAAATTTTAAAAACCCGACTAGAAAACCGGCGCACGCGGCGATATCGCACACTCTACTGAGTACTGACAACTGACAAGTAGCAAGTGATTGTTGACTTCCACAAATACGATATAATATCGCCCAGTATTAATAACCTATCTCCAACGTCAATCTCAGATTGTTTCAAAGGTCTATCCAATCTCTAGATTGGATAGATGTATGAAACAATCTAAGATTGACATTGGAGATAGGTTATTAATATTGGGCGTATATGTATAAGCGGAAATAGTAATTAGTGAAACATTATAATTTACATAGATTGGTTTACTAAGCAATATTTCTTTATAGATAATTAAAAGTATGCAATGGATGATTATGGATGTAAATACATTATAATTGATAATAAATTATGTTGATATCGCGTCTTAAACGATATATATTACAAGTCTTATCTTTCGTTAATTTATTTGTTACATCTTATAATTTTGTTAGAATATATTACGGCAATTTAAAATTGATGTTTCTACTCTATGTATATTAAAAACTTTAAACTGGATCTCTTTTTAACATGTATTCAGGAGAATGCAATAGGAATTTTGTAACATTTTCTTTTTTTTCTCTATTGTTTTTTTTTCATGCGTGCTTTCTCCCCACAAAGTAAAATTGGTTACTTTCGGAATACCATAAACAAAGAACAGAACAAGTAATTAAAATTATATAATAAGTATGTAATGAGGCCGGTCGTGGCGCAGCGGCACGAGGTGTGACTGCAAAACCGACTGGTTGTGGGTTCGATCCCCACTCGAGGAGATGAAATATTTACTTAAATTTATATTTCCATTTCTTCGCTCTGGTGTCGAGGTTAAGCGCGGCGTTGAGTTCTGCCACTCAACACGCAATGCCTCCAGAATTCGGCAGAAAGTGGGGAACGGAGTGTCTTAACACTAGGTTCCCTCTGCCTACCCTGCTGTGTGCGGGATATAGCGTGAAGCTAATTTTTTTTTTTTTTTTAAGTATGTAATAATCTATAATTTAAAATAAAGGTATCATTTAATAATTTATATATGGACGTCGTCAATAGTAGTTACAATTTCTACATAATATAATATAATAAATAAGCATAAAAAAATCTTAAGATCGAACATGCTATTTAGAAGTTATTAAATATGATTGTTGAACCTGTGACCTTTGCTAGTACCATTATTATCATAACGAATAACACAATAGTGAAAACAACATTTAAACAGATAAATCTATACAAAATTCTATTGTTTCTTAAATATTCTTAAATATTGAGGCCAGTCGTGGCACAGCGGCACGAAGTGCGATTGTAAAACCGACTGGTTGCGGGTTCGATCTCCACACGAGGAGATGAAATATTTACTTAAATTTATATTTCCATTTCTTCGCTCTGGTGTCGAGGCTAAGCGCGGCGTTGAGTTCTCCCACTCAACACGCAATGCCTCCAGAATTCGGCAGAAAGTGGGGAACGAAGTGTCGTAACACTAGGTTCCCTCTGCCTACCCTGCTGTGTGGGGGATATAGCGTGAAGCTAATTTATTTATTTTTCTTAAATATTTATTCTATAATAGGTGATAAGATTTTAAAATCGTAATTTCTGTAGAATTTGTTTACATAATAGCATTTAAAGTCAAAGTCACCGTTGCGAAGGCCAAGCATTATGTAAATGACAGACGAATTTCGAACAGCCGCTACAAATGGTGCCTATTTTCTTGTAAAGTAGAATAAAATCTTACACTAAAATATTTTACCTATTTTACTTATATTATATAGGAATAGCTAATTTTAGTAAATTTGGACTGCAATTTATACGAGAAGTACCTATATTAATATTATAAATTATAAATCTAAAGAGTATGTTTGGTTGAAAATGGTTTCAAAAAATTTTCATTTTGGTCATTTTCAACGCAATCATTAGAATTAAATAAAAGACATTCAATAATGTAACAAAGGAAGGATCCATTTCCTGTACATTGTTGCATCCACACCAAACAAGTTACTCAATTCGATAAATTTCATAACAGCTAAGTATGAATGTGGAAATAAGCTGAATTTAAATTGAATAATTTGCTTTTAATTGACATTTTTCTAGATTTTTATAGGTACGTCAACATAATATGAAACTTAGATAGTTATTCTAAATACTACGTTGAAAAATCCCTCCAGTATTTCTTAAGATTAGCGCCACGTTCAATCAAAGAAATACTTCAGCTTTATAATAGTATACGAATTCTTCATCCAATTATATACATAAATGTTAAAACAGCTTTTTAAGTTTATTTTTCTTTTATATTTCGAATATACTTAGTACTTAATCCGATTTAAGAATTTCCGGCAACTCGGCAACTTTGTCCCATTATAACGATGGTTTTTATTTATCATATGCAATTTATATGCATATGAGCTAATAAAGATAGTATCGATATCCGTTACTATGTAAATTTTTTGAATGTTAATTCTTTTACCTTTACAGAATCATATAGAAAAATATATCTTTGCTAGTATACATATGTAGATTTTTTTCAGTCGTCTCCGCATAACATTGTTTATAGAGAGATGTGAACTACCAAGACGTAGAGTATTTTTTGGCAGTACTTAACGCCGCTCTTATATCGGAATTATAGCCGTCTCTTACATGTGTTACAAAAAAAATCGCATTGAGACGGTGTTTTCTCTAAATCGGACAATAAATAAATTAACTAAAATAACATACTAAATCCCTATAGTTCACTTTGAATATAGTACAAACGTACTGATGTTATAAATTACGTTTTCCTCTTGAAACTTAAGTTCTCAAAGGCCAAGCTCAAACGATATGGATGAAGTTCTGCGTATATAGATATTAATACAGAGGCCGGATGCAGGAGGAGGCTAGTCGTGGCGCCGAGGCACAAAGTGTACTGCAAAATCGACTGGTTGTGGGTTCGATCCCTACTCGAGGAAAGGAAATATTTATTTAAATTTATTTATTTTCATTTCTTTGCTCTGGTGTCGAGGCAAAGTGCGGCATTGAGTTCCGCCAACACCTTAACACGTCGCACACAGCAGGGTAGGCAGAGGGAACCTAGTATTAAGACACTCCGTTCCCCAGTTTACGCCGAATTCTGGAGGCATTGCGTATTGAATAGCGGAATTCAACCACTTACAACAGTCTATAAAATAAGCATGCATCATCTATATATAAAAAAAATTAAGACCTGCGTATACATCTAAAATCTATATTGAAATTCACATTCTTTGCAGAACAGCTTGGCCTGTATTTAGTTTCCTTAAATGGGAATCGAACCGACAACCTATCGCGCTTACTGTCAGACGCTTGTGCCCCTGCACCACAACTAGCCCCAAATGATGAAAGTATAATAATATAATCAAAATTGAAAGCAAGTACTACGATACTATTTTGTTAAAATAATGATGCTTCAAACGGATTGTAAATAAGATCCTCCTGCAAATCTTTTAGTAATGAGCTAATTCCCAGCTTCCAACTCGGCTTAACGCTTTAAATTGTATTATTGTCAGTTAAGTCCCGTTGTCTCTTAATAGTCTCAGAACTTAACTTAATACTGTGGAAAAAGAAGTTGGGATGTTTATATTGTGCATTGTTATTTTAATTAAATTTATCATCATAATTTTTATTGTTATTTTTGATTTCAAATAATTCCTAATATCAAATTTTAAGATTAATCATTGACCACCATTAATATGACACATTATATTTTTAAAAAATATATAATTAATGCGGTTAGTCGACATAGAAAACAAGATATTCTAAATATTATAAATGTAGTTTATATTTATATATATATATATATATATATATATATATATATATATATATATATATATATATATATATATATATATATATATATATATATATATATATATATATATATATATATATATATATATATATTATAATCGCTAATTTCCATTTTAAACATCTCCCCATCCCTTCCCCTAGCTCAATATATTTCAACCACTAACGCAAAACTCATATGTAAAAGCTATATTATATAAAGAGCAAACGAAACTTGAAACGACGACAGGAGCAGATTTCCTCACTACGATAAAAGTGACGCTGTTCAAGTTAGTACACACCACTTAGAATATGAAAGTTTGTGTCTAAGAGTACGTTACAAGTTAAAACTTTCTGAACATGTTGCATACGGTTGACAAAATATATTTTAAAATTTTCCTTTTAACTTTATGTTGATGTAATTAATGTACTCGAAACTCACAAATTCTTGGTGAAGATAGCGCGCCGGTTAAATTTATTTCATCAACCAACCAGGGCAGGCAGATAGAACCAATATACTCCGTTCCTCACTTTCTGCCGAATTTTTAAGTGCATTGCGTGAAAATTAGCGGAACTCAACGCCGCGCTTTGCATTATTACCACAGCAAAGAAATTAAATTACATTTAATGTGTGTTTGCTGATGTAACGGACAATCACACTCAAAGAACTGTTTCAGCATAAAACAATCTCCAAGGAGTCAGTGACATTTCAATTAAGTATAATAATAGGATAACAAAAAGTTCTTTCATCATTTAAATGCAGACCTATAATATTTGGACAATACAATACATAAAAAATGTATTACTTTTAAGTGCATTTCTTTTAGACTTTCTGGGATTTATAAAATAATATGGGAACCTTTAGACTTTATTCAAAGAATTTAATATAAAAACACATGGATTCTTTGTGTTACGAGACAGAACTCAACGCCGGATTTTGTAGGCATTGTATGTTGAGTGGCGGAACTCAACAGCGCAGATTGCCCTCTAGCTCTTCTTCCTTCAATATTCACTGCACGAATACCAAATGCAAGTACGGAACAAAGCACATAAAAGGATACGTCTAAATCAGTTACTGGTATCAATTCAATTCCTTCAGTCTCACAGAATGAATCCTATTGAAGTATCAAAAGCTTTCCACTTCTATCGGTATTCATATTGAATGATAAATTGGATATTTCACCTTGTTTATGAATTTGGTACTAGTTTACGTAAACATTTTGCTTTTGCAAATATTTAATTGACAACTACGGACTCTATAAACAAATTTACTAAAATATTAGAATTAGTTCTTTCACCCCGACAGTCTTTATATTATAAGTCAATAGGGAAAGTAACGTATGTGACGATAAAAAAAATGATTTTTTTTAGTGTGGGCTGGAAAAATGTGTTTTGTTTTTTGGCTGTTACATATATCTGATATTTTCTTTAAAAATCAATCAATCGTAAAAAATCATTCAAAACATAAATATAAATATTTAATTTTATTTCTTTAAAAAACACTTGTATTTGATAAAAAAAAAATCTCTTTCGCTCGCCAACCGATGGTTCCATACAAAAATTGAGATCTCGAGCTTTTTCTGAAATATAGACTTAGCTTAGCCAGAGTCCTTTCATCTGATCCTCACTTGAACTAGTGGCTTTAATACCAAATTTTGTCTCTTTTTAAGGTAATTATTTTTTAAGATTTAATCACAAATGTATAGTTTCAATTTTTTTCATAAATTACCTGTAGATGCTTGGTGCCTTATTTTATAATTCTAGGCTATCCGGAAGCACCCTATTACCTTTGAATCCATTTATAGTATCGAAATACGCGATTTTTGCTATTTAAGGCTATTATTTTTTAGTATTTGACAACAAATACATAATTTTCAGATATTTTTCATGAACTAGTACTATCTGTAGATGCTATAAATTTTAAATCCCTATATAGTGATAGTGTCCAATTACGCGTTTTTTACGATACAAATGGTTGGAATTTAAAATCAATATCTGTAAGCGTTCCTAAGATAAGGGACAGACAGACAGACAGACGGATGGACAACAAAGTGATTTTAGCAGCCGAAGCAGCCCGGGACATTTTTGACGTTTGTGGAAAAGATGTCATAGGCAAGTCTACAGCACGGAAATAGTTTGCAAAGTTTAAAAATAGTATCTTTGATGTCGATGACATTCTATGGGATTTACCGAAAAATTGAGCCTAGGTTCGGCGGTTCGATGTCTACTGATGGCTACCATGATAGTCGCGAATGTACTTTTGCTGCAATAATGACAGACTTTTCTGTCTAACTAATTACACTAGTTTTACATTTTTTTTTTGGTTAAAGTTCAATGCCTTCTTATACCCTCTATACAAGGGTGGTCCTTATTATTATGTCAGTCTCAGAAAGTCTTCAAGAAATGCAATTGAAAGTAATACAACGAAATATTTTTCTTAAACATTGTATACTGTTTGAACAATGAAGATCTGCATTTTAAATAAATTGAGTATTTTTTAAATTTCATTATACGTGTCGAATTGAAATGTCGCCGCCTCCTTGGTTATTGCTTTATGCTGAAACAGGTCTTTGAGTGGAATTTACATCAGCAAATTTTGTTCATTATTTTCATGTCCTCGCTCTGGTAACGATGCAAAGTGCGGCGTTGAACTCCACCATTCTATACGCATTGATTCCTCAGTTCAGCGAAAAGTGGAGAACAACGGTATCTTACCAATAGATATCTTAAAACTAGAGCACAACGTGAAGCTGACAAAATGTCCATGAAAAATACTTGTTACTCTCTGAACAACTTTTTACGTTCTCACTTCATTATGCTCTTTATAATTATTATTATATATATACTATTATATATAAATATATTATTATATATATATATATATATATATATATATATATATATATATATATATATATATATATATATATATATATATATACTATTAGATGGATTATTATGGTTCTACATCAGGTGTGCTTGTATTGAAAATCTATCAATTTCAAGTCAATATTATGTTCTGGCCTAATATCTATACAACAAAAAAAAAACATTCAGAGTCGTCCATTTATTCCGAAGATGAGTCTGTACAGACAAACAAGTAGACTAAAGTTTTAAAAACTGTAGAGTAGTTTTAAATTCATATTTTATTCAAATTTTTCCGTCATCTAAATATTTTTGTGAAAAGACTAAAAATACAGACACGTTTTTTATTTTTTCATTATGAAATAAATTTAACCGGCGCGCTAGCTTCACCAAGAATGTGTGAGTTCTGACTACATTACACCATTATAAAGTTAGAAGTGGAAAATTTTAAAATATATTTTCTCAACCGTATGCAACATGTTCAGAAAGTTTTAACTTGTAACGTACTCTTAGACACAAACTTTCATATTCTAAGTGGTGTGTACTAACTTGAACAGCGTCACTTTTATCGTAGTGAGGAAATCTGCTCCTGTCGTCGTTTTTAATTTTGTTTGCTCTTTATATAACCTAGCTTTTACATATTATAAGTTTGCATTGGTGGTAGGGATATAGCTTAAAGCTGAGATCTATACATTGGTTTTCAACCAAAGTAACAAACAATTCAATAGAACAGTATATTTAGAGTAATTTACAAAATAGTTTATACTAATGGCTCGCCCACGGCTTCGCCCGCCTAAACTGTATGATTATTGATCTAATAAACAGAACTGACTGACAACTATAATGACTTCTAATATGATTTTTAATACTTTAATCTGTAATATTGTAATATGATCTTTTTACTACACTAATTTCTATAAGGACTTTTGAATGTTTTAAATTAAAAAATACGATCAATGTTGATATTGACTGTTAATCCTAAAAAACTATTGGGGTTGTTTATTTTCTTTTTACTTTTACGCAGTCGGGGTTTTTGTTTTTACATATATTTTTTTTTATTTTTCAGTTTTTTGTTAGGATTCATTATGGTAATGATAATAATGATATACCTTTTTGAAATTCTCGTACTGAGCATTTGAATTTGATACCCATATTATGGTATTTAAAACCAATATTTTTTTTTTATTATTCCAATGGCGTCCCACAATCGCTATTTTTTTAACGTTACCTATCTAAGAACATTTGGGCTGCTAAGACAAATCTAACGATACCTCAATTGTGTAAACCCATTCAGCGGTTCTGGAGATATGAGGTAATAAACAATATTACATACGTACATACAAGATACGCGCAAAAAACATAACCCTTCCTTAGCAGTCTGGAATAAAATATACATAAATCTACTTGTAATTTTTATCAATATAATGTAATGTACTTTTTATCATAATTTTAAAACTAATAATTTAATTTACTCTTTCAGAAACAGCCTTAAATGTTAAATTGTTGATTTGACGGATTCATAATATACTTTGTAAAATAACTCTAACGATTGCATATTAACTCCTGTACAGTTTTTAAATTATATTATTCACATACTTATATTATTAGCTTAATGTACAATTGGTTATTATACTCTGTAATACGTAGAAAATTAGTTTTTATATAGCATTTTTATATAGATTTATTTCAAACGAACGAATCAACCGAAGAATCTAAGTATTTACTTAATATTTCTTTGAAGGTCAAATTGGTCTTTATCTCTATGTTGAATGAATTACGACTTAAACTTAACTCTTATTTATGAAGGTAATAATAATAATACTTTGTTGCACTAAAAAACGAAGAAACAATATAATAACAATTACTGATGTTTACTAAAAGACAAAATCACTAAAAGCGATTTCATACAGGCAACCATTTGAAAGAATTTAATACATAAAAGATAGCAGATAGGTGCAACAAGTAATAATTATTGTATTTTACACAAATATGATATTATCTCTATAAATAATAAGACAGTAAAAATATTTTGTCTGTACATTTAGTAATTTTGACTGAAATAGACAGAGGGACACTTAAAAAGAATAATAGAAAGCAAAAAGATTTTTTTTAATTTCTTGTCTGTCTGTCGACATATTTTTGTCCACATTTTCTCTGAAAGTACTGAACCGATTTACTTGAAAATTTCACCAATTGCTTTGTTTTAACTCAACTAACTACTAAAGTTTATTTTTATTAGAGTTTTTATATTAGAGTTATTTTACAAAGAATATTATGAATCCTTCAAATCAATAATTGAACATTTAAGGCTGTTTCTGAATGAGTAAATTAAATTATTCCCTGACATCAGCACATTTAACAGAGTATATTACATAGGTAACAAGAACATAAAGTAACAAAAATATATACGTGTAATAAATAATTAGCTTTATGTACATTTTATAAATATCAAATATCAACAATGGTCGTATTTTTTTATTTAAAACAATCAAAAATTCTTTGACGATAATGTCGTAAAAAAATCATATTAGAAGTCATTATAGTTGTCAATCAATTCTGCTTATTAAGTAGTAGTCGTCTTAACATATTATGTTAGAATAAAAAAAATGTTTTAAGGAAAATAATATTCTTAATATACGGCAAATGCAATTAAAACCAGCAACGACTTCAATGCAAAATATAAAAATCCCAACTTCTTTTTCCACAGTATGAAATTAAATTCAGGGACTATTAAGAGACAATGGGACTTAACTGACAATAATACAATTTAAAGCGTTAAGCCGAGTTGGAAGCTGGGAATTAGCTCATTACTAAGAGATTTGCAGGAGGATCTTATTTACAATACGTTTGAAGGATCATTATTTTAACAAAATATCGGATTGTATTCGTATCATAGTACTTGCTTTCAATTTTCATTTAAAATTTATATTTTCATTTCTTCGTTCTAGTGTCGAGGCAAGGCAAAGATGAGTTCCGCTACTCAACACGCAATGCCTCCAGAATTCGGCAGAAAATGGTTAAATAAGGTTCCCTCTGCCTACCCTGCTGTGTGCGAGATATAGCGTGAAACGGAAAAATAAATACTTTAATTTTTAAGGCTATCGTAGCGCAGGGACAAAAGCGTGTGACTGTAAACGCAACAGGCTGTCGGTTTGATTTCCACTCGACATAAACGAAGAAGCAAAGACATAGCTCTCAAAGCAGATTGCAGATGTAGATGCAAGTCTTTAAATCTA
>JAJHJA010001123.1:0-157429 GCA_021202915.1 Heliconius himera | reverse complement strand
TCACGATCGCCTCAAAAAGCTACAAGATATGCAAACAGCTCTTTTTCAAAATATATTAAAATTTAATATTTTACAACTAAAACTTTTGCTTTGGTATTTGTAAAATTAGACATTACACTACAACAAATACGAAAAAAAAATTGAACTGAAAAACATTAAAATACACACACACATGTTATTACTAAAAATATGAACATGATTTTAAAAAACAGTCCAATTTTCTTTAATCATGGCAACCCTCTAAAGCATCTTATTATATTGAAAGCGTAGACGTAAGTCGTTCGACGTTTTATTGTCAGAAACAAGCGTCGTACTTAACGTATGGGGGAAGTTTTATAATAAAAACGAGATCAAGAGATGTAACACTTGCTGTTGGAATTACGATTTGGCCACGATAAGATAAAATAAAATTAGTTTCGTATGAAATTGTTACAAGGAAACTTAAGAAAATATTCAAATATATATTTTTTATAATCTTAAGAAAAATATATTTTATATAATTAGGTAAAGCTCGATTATTCTTAATTTTAGGTCCAGTCTAGGTATAAGAAAATGTTAATACGTAGATTATTACGTATCTACCATTTTCTACCTATCCTTACCTTTTTTTTACCTAAAACTAAAAATAACGATTGTATTAGGATATCAGTGTTCTTAGTATATCTAAGATATACCTATATTTTAGATATATGTATTAAGTAAAATAAATCATAAATCAAACAGCTTCACGCTGTATCCCGCACACACACATAGGGTAAGCAGAGGGAACCTAGTGTTAAGACACTCCGTTCCCCACTTTCTGCTGAATTCTGGAGGCATTGCGTGTTGAGTGGCAGAACTCAACGCCGCGCTTTGCCTCGACACCAGAGCGAAGAAATGGAACTATAAATTTAATACATATATCTATGTACACGAAGTGTTATTTTAATAGGTAAAATAATAGTTCAGTTTCTTTAATTAAAAGTGACATTACTAAAACAATGGTCGCTTATAATTTTCTTATATAGGATATACAAGTAGGTACGAGTATGTAGTTAAAAAATATACGAATTTTGGTAGCGAGTCTGAAAGCGTTTATAGAATTTAAAAATAACTGGAGACCGTTTCTACGTCACACTCGAAATGTTTAATGCATAATTTGCGTCAGCTCTGACAAAATAATATAATTTTTGACGTTTGTAATTTAAAATGTATTTTAATTTAAAATTTATTTATTCCTATTTATAAAATATTATGGTTTACAATGTTTAAATTTGTAAGTTTCTTTTTTTTGTATAATTAAAATGTATTATTTTGCTTACAAAGACTTTATTTATTTACTCTGACACGATCAATCTGTGGCCAAAGCGAGGCCGTCGTACGCAGACGCAGTGCTACTGCGCCTGAGGCTGTGAATTCGATTCCCGCTCAAATGTATGATAATATTATATCAGCTTAAATGAATGGGCTGAAACTTTAATTTTCAATGTACGAATATTGCCCTTAAAATAAATATTACATAACAAAAAAACCAGACAAGCGCGAGTCAAGCTCGCCCACCGAGGGCTCCGTACAGATATTGGAGTACGAAGTTTAATACCTAATAAACCTCACTTGAACTAGCGGCTTTATTACCAAATTTACCACCCCCCCCCCCCCCCTTTTGGCTATTATTTTTAAGATTTAACCACAAATGTATAGGTTTCAGGTTTTTTCCTGAATAAGTACTACCTGCAAATGCTAGCTGCCAAATTTCATAATACTGGATCAACCAGAAGTACCCTATGATTTTTGATTACCTTTATAGTATCAAAATACGCGTTGTTTGAAACATATCATTTTCAAACAACGCGTACAACAACATATCTTTTTTTAAGTAAATGTAGAAATATATCTTTTTCAGGAAATTGTGGGGCCGTAAATCTAAATAGATGGTTTAAATTTCAACTCGATATCTCCAAGCGTTCCTGAAATAAAAGCTCTTTTGATTGACAGGCAGATACATAGACGGACAATGATCTTATAAGGGTGCTTTTTTTCCTTAAAAGCTATGGAACCCTAAAGTGATTCAGATGAAAAAATAAATAACTACGCAGGCGAAGCCGCGAGCCTGTCGTTAGTACTGAAATAAATATAAAAATAACAGACAAAATCCTGCGTATTATTTAGTTTGCGTGCGTAAAGTATACCGTAACATACCATCTAAGTTAAACCAAAGTAACATTTATTGCTCGAGTAAAGTAATAATATACGGGTATGTGAGACCAGTGACCAATTTTATAAGATTATTCAAGTAGCCCATAAATTGTGGAAGTTTCGGGAGATAAATGTACGAATTACGTTGTAGTAATATAATATTGTAACTTATACATACATCCAGAGGCCGTCGTGGCCCAGGGGCACAAGGGTGTGACTGTAACATGACTGTTGTGGGTTCGATCCCCACTCGAGGAAATGAAATATTTATTTAAATTTATATTTCCATTTCTTCTCTCTGGTGTCGACGTAAAGCGCGACATTGAGTTCCGCCACTCAATACGCAAAGCCCCTAAATATCGGCGGAAAGTGAGGAATGGAGTGTCTTAACACTAGGTTCCCTCTGCCGACCCTGCTATGTGCGGGATACAGCGTGATTTTTTTTTAATTTACACATACATAGATATCTAAATGTAAGGTTACCCAATGTAACGTTTTCCTTAGTTTTTTATGCCCTCAATAGCGATAACGATAAAGTAAATACATATTTAGATAGTTTTAAGTATACAGCAGGGTAGGTAGAGAGAACCTAGGGTACTGCCACCCAATTTTCGAGATAGAGAAAATGTTTCAAATATTCATCGTCTTTGCTAACAAAAACTCATTATAATCTTGAAAATTTTAAAAGTAAAATAAAAAATAATTTCTATATTGTAGCTGTATTTTTTATCATCTTTAGGCATTTTTTATCCAATGATAAATACGTGACTTGTTTAAAAATGTTAACAGATAAGTAACGAAATGAATTAACACTGTCTGAACGCAATGGAAAATGAATAAAAGTTTTAGGTTCTAAGATTTTTTTTAGCTTCACGCTGTATCCCGCATACAACAGGGGAAGCAGAGAGAACCTAGTGTTAAGACACTCCGTTCCTCACTTTCTGCCTAATTCTGAAGGCATTGCGTGTTGAGTCGCAAAACTCAACGCAGCGCTTTGCCTCGACACCAGAGCGAAGAAATGGAAATATAAATTTAAGTAAATATTTCATCTCCTCGAGTGGGGATCGAACCTACAACCAATCGGTTTTACAGTCACACTAAATGCCACTGCGCCACGACTGGCCTCAGGTTCTAAGTTGTTAATCATATTATTTTTTAGATTCGCCCATTATCCCGCATATACCTAACCGATATATTTTACATTAAAAGCGTATCAAAGTTCAGTTCGTAAAGATCAAAGTTCCAAAAGTTCCGACGTCTATTGCCATATAGATATAAAAATAAAAAAAATTGTAAAGTTTCAAGTCAGACTCATTCACTGAGAGTTTCATACAAATCCAAGTTTCGGCTTGTTACCATCACGCGTTCTTGAGAAAACGCAACATGTGGACGAACAAGCAGATGAATAGTGTAAGTTTATTTGATTTTTATCCTCCGCTTATTCTACAATTTTTTTTAGATAGCGCAACAAATAAAATAATGAGAATATACATTTTTGTATATGCATGTAGCGTTAAATTTAACAAAATTATTATAGTTGGATTAAATCCATTTCCAGTGTCGTCGGGATACTAAATTCGCTTGCTCTGACCGCTTTTTAGCACAAAACAAACTAAGAGAGCTTATTTGAAAATATTTGAAAATGGTTAGAAAATTGCATAAAGTTTTTAGACTTCATTTTTAATAAAAAATATGTTTACAATATTATACTTTGTTTAAGTTAATCTTCTGGTCATTAAACCGGATACAATGAGGGAAGGCGTGTGAGTATAAATTATCTAGTATAGTGAGTATAAAATGTTTATTCTTATAATTTTTTGTTTGTCTATTTGTTTACGTACATTCTCGAAACTATTAGACGGATTTAAGTAAACTTTTTTGTCGTGGCACAGTGGGATAACGTTTGACTGCAATTAATGCTCCGGTAAAACCAAGACGTGGCGTTGAGTCTCAACTCAACTCACAAAATCTTGCATTTAGGTGAAAAACGGACTTTCCGTTGCTTGACGTAAGGTTCCTTTACCTACCTGTTGTAAGTTTCGATAACAAGGGCTGGCAAATAGAACTAGCAAGACAGGGGTCATAAAGACCACGAGAAACCAAATAGCGGATGGCAGCTAGTTTACAATATAAACGATTATTTTATAGCTAAATCTTATTACTTATAATATTGTCGCCGCCACATAATCCTCGCTTATTCCACATTAAACTATAAGTCGGCAGAAGTAATTCGCATTGTATAAAATACAAACAAACACACGGCAAAAGCTTATAGGATTTGCCCGCTTATTCAGCTTCGTTCTTGTATGATAAGAGGGCGTTCTTTGTTATATTTACTTAGATTAATGGTCAGGGCTAACTTACTAAATTATGTTGCGGGTGACGTGAAAATCATTAATTTTTTTTCGACATGGGGTGAAGTTGGCGAGTACGTTATATTTGAGTGTATACGTTATATATAGGTGTAAAAATAGTAAGATTATTTATATTGTGTCTAAATTTATAGTTGATAAAAATAAACTGAAATTTTCTAAGGTTTATTTTACACATTCGTTTTTCGTTTATTTTTAAGACCGTCGTAGCGCATCGGCACAGCAACTGTAAACGCGCTTATGGATTTGACGAGGGAATTAATTATTTAATGGGAATTAATTTTTTTCCTTGCTCTAATAACAAGATAAAGCGTGGCATTAAGTTCCACGTAGCATGTCGCCACTCAATAGTGTTTGCACAAAGGAGTGTCTTGATAGACTCTCTGTCTATTCTGCTAGGTGCGCGATACAGAGTGACCCTAAAAAATCTTAATTTGGGTGATCATTAATTGATTGTTGGGTCAAACTTACTAACTTAGCTTCACACTTTATCCCTAGCGGGGTGCTTAGAGAGAACGGAGGCTTACGGCTTTGGGTATTTTTGACATCTATACATAGAGTAGTACAATAATTAATAATTTAACAAAACCAAATAATTTTATAGAATTCAAAATTAGCATTTCAAAATTGGTGTTTCTTTATATTTGAAAGTATACAATTTAAGTAACACATAAAATGAAGGCCTAATATATTATATAACTTTTACAGAAATGATGTCGGCTGATCAAATGTCACTTCATTGGAAACTATCGATTTGCCTTTGTGAATAAGTGATTGTTAGGAAAATTTTAATAGACATTTATACCTACATGTTACAATTTAATATATCCAGTAACACTCGCGCCATCATGACTAATCCTTAGACGTATCATTCATCAAAATCTGTTCACTGGTTTAGCAATTACAAGTTTATAAAGGAACAGACATACATACATACTAAAAATCACTAAAACATACCTCTTTTAGGCCTCGCTCGTCAGGTAATAAAAATGCCATTTGATGATTTGGTTTCCGGGACATATTCGATGTGTCCGAGGTAAGTCTGATCGCAGATACAGTGAGTTACGTCGAATTAATGATACAGATATAATATCTACCAATACAAAAATATTGTTTCAATTCGATCCTATAGTTTTTAAGATTAGCGCGTTAAACAAAATAAACTGTTGAGTTTAATATTTGTATATATTTTAGCATGTTTAAAAATATAAATATGAAATAACAAAAATTGCGGAATTTCAGCTAGTAGTCTCGTCAAAATTTAAAAGTAAATACTATACGTATCAAATAATATATAAGTAGGTAAAGGTGACGCGACGATGTAGCGATAAAAAGAGAATGGCAATTTCGTAGTACTTAGTGCTACGTTACTAAGTAATATTTTTGGTATCGTAAGTCTCATGAAAAATGCCATGATGCCAGTCGTGGCGCAGGGGCACAAAGTGCGGCTGTAAAACCGACTGGTTGTTGTTCGATGCCCACTCGAGGGCATGAAATATTTACTTAAATTTATATTTCGCTCTGGTGTTGAGGCAAAGCGTGGCGTTGAGTTCTGCCACTCAATACGCAATGCCTTCAGAATTCAATAGAAATTGGGGAACAGAGTGTCTTAACACTAGGTTCCCTCTGCCTACCCTGCTGTGTTCGGGTTACAGCGTGAAGTTGATTTATTTGGTTTATTTATAAAGAATGCCTCACGCTCTATACCGCATATAGTTGGGAGGAAACTTAGACAGTTAAGACATACCATTTCCCATTCTCCACACACGTGTTTACTGGCGGAACTTAAAAGCTGTTTAATTTCGATATAATATAACAATAAGTTTAGGCGGTTAAGTCACGAATTTTTTTACTATAATAGTATAGTAATATATGTACATGGAAGACGAGTACACAGTTATAGATTCTTTGGAGTGTACGGGAGTACTAAAATATGATTTTTGGAAATTCTTACGGGATTTTTTAATTTATAGAAACGAAATTGCGAACCATCAATAACTACTGCTATAAGGTATTTATACGTATTAGTTTAAAGAGATTCTATAAATTTATCTGTTTACTCTGGTAAGTATCATTGTAACCAGTTCCCTTTGTTATCCATCGTCAGCATCTCCATTTACCTGAGATGTTTATAATAGACTTATAATTCCATATTATATTGTGGCCGTAACATAATACTACTATACTATATATAATATTCGCTGATCGTCCGCAATTTCGTTATAAGAGCGGCTTGAGGACAAAAGCCGGTGACAGGAAAATTAGATTTTTTATGTGATATACGACTTAGGTACAACAACCTGGAAAACGTATATCATATTTTATCATGAAAAGTGTTTATTTTTTACTATAGTAATATCTCTCAATCACTCTGGTAACGAGACAAAGGGCGACGTTGAGGTGCGCCACTCAACACGCAATGGTGCAATGAATACGGAAAATGTCGTTTAACACTAGATTCTTAGTTCTCTCTGTCTACTCTGCTATATTAGGGATACAGCGTAAAGCTAAAAAAATACACAATGTAAAATTCTTGTTAAAATATAATAATATATAGTCATATTTAATAACTCGTTTCCTCTTTGCAATAATAATTTTGTGAATTTAATACAATTAATTTAAATGCTGAAAATAATTCTTTGTCCTGAAAGGGAATAAAACCCACACCTATAGCGTTTACAGTCAGATACTGTACCACTATTTTAGCTATACATATTGTAAAAATGAAAAAATATATCTATATATAAAAGTAGAATATAAGGCAAAAGAATGTCTGTGGCATTTGTATGCCTCATTTATTCCGTTGTAATGTACAAACTAAAATGGTGTGACGAATTGAACGACGTAGACTATACTTTGTTCGTCTACAATAAAATTTTTAAATACTTATGTATTGTATATACGTACGTCCATGAACTTGAAAGTGTGACACTTTGCACATTACACATTTTTTTTATACTCACGTATTTTACGTATTTCTCTTATAGATTTCGTTTATACTCGTTTTTTTGCAGAAATAATCTCACTAGATCGTTCGTTTCTCTTAGAAGTACATACATAACTCTCTCCTTTTTATTTTAAAGACGATTTGTGTTTATGTACAGCCCAACAAACTTCACTTAGTTTGATTAGAACGGGTCAATGTTTGAAATATCTTCTCCTAAGTGATATTGGACTATACAATCATCAGATTTTTCTAAATTTCCTTCATTTAATGGCACTTATTGGTTCTAAAGTTGTTTCTAAATAGCATGTTTCACAGAAAATGCATGTGCTAAGCCGTTTTCTAAAAAATGATAGCTTCCGCCACCCAATGGATAACATCATGGATTAAGAGTCTTTATCGACAGGTAAGGCTTCATAGCAAAATTATAAAAACATTGTAATGGATGAATATGAAAAGAATAATATTGAAATATCATTTCATGTTAGATTTTATACATTTATTCGACTATCATTAAATAAATACAAATTAACCTATTTTTTTTAGCTTCTTTATTATTTATATAGCGTTAGAACACTCCGTTTTCATTTTCCGCCCAATTTCTGAGACATTGCGTGATGAGTGGAGGAAGGTTACTAGTACAGTCACATGCTGTGTTTGCTGTGTTTTATCCTGTACTTTCTTATATATCTACCACAAAAAATATAAATGGATGTATGAGTATACACTTCAGTACTGCTCTTTCCTTCATAGGTGGTAAAAGTTTTGATGCTCTTATAAATTTTCATCATATCGTAAAAGCTTTAACGATTTCAGTAATTTGTGTGGTTTTAGTACCTTCATAAATGCATTGAAGTGGAAATATATCTAATAACAATACAACAGAAACAGAAATATAATGACTACTTTTTAGCATATAGCAGCCTGTACTAGCAGAGTAGACAGAGGAAACCTAGTGTGCGTTCTCCACTTTTTGTCCGATTGGCAAGAAATGGTTAAATAGGTGGCAAAACTCAACGCCGCGCTCGTGATGTTTGTTGACTATATGTTTTTCTTCACGCACATTCCCGCATTTAAAAGGGTTTTTAGAAGGAACATAGTGACACTCCTTTCCACATTATCCGCTACTTTTTCGAGACGTGCGTAGTGAGTGGCGAAACTCAACGCCGGATTTTGAAATGACAACTTGGTATTGGAAAGGAATGTTAGATAAAATGAAACTTAAATATAATTTTTCCACAGAGTATGTCCCTTTAAAAATATTAAATTTAAGATATATCGTAAAATAAATAAAAATATTTATGACGACAATAACTTCATTTCCAAATAGAAACTGATTTACCAAACTCACTCTACGATTTTCGCGTATTTATTTAATATTGGCTTAATTAAAATTCTGGGAAACTTTCAAGTGGCTTATAATTGATCGTTGGATTAATTTGCTATCGACATATCTATCGTAAATATGTTCAATGCCAAATAAATTAGCTTATTTGTTGCAGACTATATAAAAGAGACGTAATTTCAATTATTTAATTAAATTTCCCTCAAGGGGTCACTGTGCGCAGTGATACAGCGTCGGTATGAAAACACGATTGTTGTGGGTTCGATCTCCGCTCGAATGAATTCATTATTATACTTTCCCCGCTATATGTGTACGACAGTGTGAACATAAAAATAAAATTGTTTTTTAATTTATCAATTACATTGTAAGTTAGAGGCCGCCGTGGTCGTGAATTCGATTTTCACTTGGGGGAATGAAATATTTAACATTTTTATTGTAAGTTCCGCCGTGGGAAAAGGAAGTCTCTTAACACTAGGTTCCCAAGTTTTCTTTGCACACCCTGCCATCTGCGGAATACAGTGTAATCACGCAAAAAAAAAAAACAAAACAACATTGTAACGGCTTAAATGTTTTAATACATATAAATTATATATTTATATTTTCGAAATATATTGAAACAGTTTAAATACAATTATTGATACAATTACTGATTTATTGACATAAAAAATATTTACCAACGCGCGTCGGTTTTTCAAATACAGATTAAATGAAGAATTATTTTCTTATTAACGTTAACTGAACGTTTTTATATGTTATAAAAAATGAAAACTTAATGTAATATCGTTAAAACTTGTAGATATTATTTTATTACTAAATGTAATGAGGGTTATAACAACACAATACTTTATAAGGTTTATTGTTTCACTAAATATTTTAATAAAGAAAAACAAAAATATTCTGATCATCTTGCGTTTAACAATATACAAATACATTACCATCAATCACAAAATTCACTAAAACACAAAACAAATAACAATTGACACTTTCACACATTTATTTATCCATTTATCCACATTTTTATTTTCCCGCCATTTTTGACAGCACATGAAAATATATATATATTTTTAAATATAATCAAAGACAATCATATTTTTTTTATTTACGTACGAGTTCAGGCTTAAGACACGTCGCGTGCGTCCGTACCGCAGACGATCGCACTATTACTGAATACTGAGTGAGCAGTGAACTGGTCACTGTATCGCCGATGTCGATCTTGATTAACGGTTGCGAGGTCAGGGTTTAAGGCTTAAAACCTTCTAATTAGGCTTAGGTGATATTTTTAGATAGAAATATTTTTGATTATTTCATAACAACATGGCTTAAAATAAAACACTATATATAGGTCATTGATAAAACAATACATATATTTACGAGAATATCGAATTATGTGAAAAATGCAAGTAATGTTTAAATTCATATGTTATTTATTTGAAATATATTGCTTGGCATATTAACAATTTTATCTTATCGCAAATGAAAATAATAAAAGCGCGACTTGAGCTTCTTATGTCTTAACATCACAGAAATTCCGATCTATCACATAACAGAAATTCCCATTTAAAAGAAAGTTAATTTTCATTATCGTCACATTGTCGAATACTACTTAGTTATAAATTTATAAAATGTAAATATTTTCTATATTTTTAATTTAATAATGAAAGATCGATAGTAATTTCTAATTAGACAACTTTAAATTAACTTGTGTAGAGTTAATACTTTAACCTTGTCCGAAAGCTGCAGTTATCACCTACGTGTTTTTCATTTCTTATCCTATGTGAAGTTAAGTCGATTGTTTCGTAAAATTAGTTCGTTATTCTAGTAAAGAAACATTTTTTCATTAGCTAAAATATAAAGACATGACGTTATCGACATGAAGGTGATTCAAACAATTAAAATCCTTTATTACATGCATAATATATCTTACATTAATTGACAATTGTAAGAAGTGACATATTATTTTAAGTCACTTCAAACGGCTTGGCCACGGGTCGTCGCAGTCCAACAGCAGCGCATAAGCGCGGTGGTTCTGGGTTCGATTGAATTAATTATTTTAACAATACATAGCGCGGCGTGCATTTCCGCCATTTATACGCAATATCTCGAAAATTGATAGAAAAATGAATTATCGTCCTAATGCTACGGTTCATTCTGCCTAGTTTGCTATACTCCCGTATAGCTATAATTTGCTATAATCCCGTGAAGAGTGAAAATGATTTCTTTTCAACTGGCCCAAAAACAAAAAAAAACAGTGTATTTATTGTAAGTCTCATACAGAATTAGATCGTCACGGTCAGATTTAAAATAATTTAGTTGTACAAAAGTGATATTTTTGGTTCATTTGCGTCATTGTGATAATGCATGTGATTGTATTTTTAACAATAATGTCGCTGGATATTAGTTTTCTGGTGATTTTAGAACTATCTTGTTGTCTACTACATGAATTTTGCAATTTTCTTTTAAGACTAACAGTTTATATACGTGGAAATTCTATTTTTTTAATGTCCATAATACTGTTCTGTAAAATATACTTCTCATTTTCCCTTCCAAAGACGGGCTTAACGCTTAAGAGCATTCTCTACCAGCCAGTAGATATCGTGTGGTGAAACTCAACGCCACGCCGCGCCGCATGAAAATAATTTAAAAAATCTTTCCCCCAAGTAGAAATTGAACCCACATATTGTATGGTTACATAAAAACCTAATGGAAGGATATTTGTTCCGTGATCAATTTAAGCTTGCCGAAGCGGCAAAGCCACCTGTATTATCTTGTTACCGGTACTATCTATCAAGAGATCAAGTCACGTCCCTCCCCAGCTTCTTTGTCTGTGGTTTCGCCTCTTGAGATTGTGTTTTGTGAATTTGAAAAGGAAATTTGTACGGTCGTTTGCTTATTTTGTACGAAAATTATATAAATTAAAAATAAAAAAAACTCTTAGTCCAAGTCAATCATATAATTTCTCCTTTTATCCTAGTACCTGTGCCGCTGCAATTGCCGACGTGGTTCGCGAACGCGAGGCACATCAAATCTGGGCTGAGGCAATGGCTTCTAAGGATCCGAAGGTGAAAGCTTCAAAGAGAAAGTATAACCGAGCCTCTAGGTACTTTAAGTGGCAAATTGTCAGAGCAAGGTCCGATCACATCGACAAAATCGGCGAGAAGCTTGAGAGCTCTTCGTTCTGAATTCATTAGTTTTGGGCGCTCTCAAAGGCGGCACTTGTTAATTTTAGCCAGCCTTCGCTTCCACCATTACGCATAGGAAATGACATCTTGGTCCATACCGCGAAAGAGAAAGCTGATCTCCTGCTTACTCTCTTCTTTGCCACGATGGATTTTGGATGACCGAGGAACAACGTCAAGTCGAAAATTCCGAGGTGCCACTCCGCTGTCCTCTTTAGAAATCCACAAGTCAAGCAATAATCCTAAATATAATTTCTCCTCCTATCCTTAAAATAGGGCTTCCCGAGAATTTATGCAAGTGGATCAGCAGCTTTGTCACTGAGCGCAGCATCAAGGTCGCTGTCGACGGTTTTTGTTCCGAATAACTACAAAAAATCCCATTTGCCGTATCATATCAGTCTTCCAAAACTCTTCTCTTATAGCCACGCCTAGCACATTTCTGTACCGCATTTATCAAGTAGAAATTTGTGCAAGAAACAACATGTATCAATTACCTATGTACTCAATTATCTTAAATAATATATTTTCTTCACGGTCCCCGTGGCGATAGACATGCTTTTGAAGGTGCCCAGGTCGTATAGACCTGGATACACTGCCGCAGGTAAGCCTTTCCACAGTTGCGTGGCGCGTGGAAGGAAGTTCCTACGAAATCGCACAGTAGTTGAATGTCACATATCCAGATGGGGAAGTGTTCTGGGGAACTGTTTGACCCATGAAATGCCGCTGAATTCTTAAACCGCACCGTACGTTATGAACTACATCACCATCCACACCATCTGGATACGTGGCACTTCACTACTTTGCGGTTTCGTAGGAAAAAAATAAAACTAAGCGCGCTGTTAGTTCCGATACTCGGCGGAAAGTGGGGAACCGAAATGTCTTAATGAGAACAGAGTGCCTTAACACTAGGTATCTAGGTTTCCTCTGCCTACTGGGCTTTGTGCGGAATAAAGCATGAAGTTTAATTAAACCTTAAAAAATAAATAAATGTATTTATAAATATATCCGTAGTACGCTTTCTAAACAAGGAAAGGCGTTATACCGCTTTAAGTTATAAAATAAATTACTGCTCGCTAACTATTTCGAGAAAATATTTTTAATAAGTTCAGTATATTTTTCAATAGAACAGAAATATGGAGTATAGAGTAAGAGTGGCCCGTTTCTCTGAACGTGAACGGTTTTAATGTGACCGTTTGAATTATTTTTTTAATATAAATGCACTAAGTATATACTTATATTTTTAATCGCACTACCATAGATGCTTCATGTTGTATTCCACATATACCAGTATAGACCGCAAGAACCTGGAGGTAAGGCACCCCGTTTCACATGCATTGCCTAATTCTTGAGACATAGCTCTCTCAAATATTCTGTCTCTACCTATAAATAACAAAAACTTTTTAGATTTTATTTTAGCAAATGATAATATGGAGAACAATTTACACATATAAATAAAATTAAAGAGTGTGTGATTTGAAAAAAAGAAACCGGGTTTTTTTTAACTGCATATACTTATTTATTTAGAAAACGTATAAAAATTTAAACCCGCACCGGGTTCAAATTTTTATACGTTCAACGTGCTTAAAGGTAAGAGCGCCTGGTTGGTTGAGCGAGTTCGAGACCCGTTACGTTCAAACTTTTATACGTTTTTTAAATAAATATTTTTCTTTCCTAAGTGTGAATTAACACTTTAAAAATGTTATAAATGCGTATAGTTATTTAAACAATCCCGAAACGCAAACAAACATTTTTTTATGTGCCTGCCTGTCTTTGTTTGTCTGGGTTAATCTTCGGAACAGCTAAACTATTTTTTATGAAATTTACTGAAAAATAAAGATTTTCCAATAAAATATTTTTCTATTAAATATGACAATTGTCACGTTGGATTTAATAAATATTCGTATAGTACAAGCGGGCGAAGCAATTTGCAATGCAAATCATATATCCTATACGCTCCGTTCGCTTCTCTTATCACCTTAAAATATAATTTCGCAATGTACCTAATCTATCTATATATATAAAAGGACTTGTGCTGACTGACTGAGGTAAGACGCACGCAGAGCCGTAACCGCTGATGGTAGAAACGTGAAATTTGGGCAGATGTTTATTTTCATATTCTGGACATCCACTAAGAAGGGAATTTGAAAAATTTTAACCCTAAAGGGATGAAATAGGGATTGAAAGTTTGTATGGAAAAAAAAATTAATCTGTACCGATTTTTATAAAATTTGAAATTCAGACTCTTAAAAATATTTCATTGAACACGTGTTTCATGATTTTTAAGAATTCACCCCCTAAGAGTTCAAATAGGGGGTTGAAAGTTTATATGGAAAAATCTTTAAATTGCCACCGATTTTTATAAAAAATTAAATTCAGACTGTTAAAAATATTTTATTGAACACGTGTTTCGTGGTTTTTTTAGAATTCACTCCTAATAAGCGGGCGAAGTCGCGCGCGCCCTCTAGTCTTCTATATATATAAAAGGACTTGTGCTGACTGACTGAGGTAAGACGCACGCAGAGCCGTAACCGCTGATGGTAGAAACGTGAAATTTGGGCAGATGTTTATTTTCATATTCTGGACATCCACTAAGAAGGGAATTTGAAAAATTTTAACCTTAAAGGGATGAAACAGGGATTGAAAGTTTGTATGGAAAAATTTTTTAATCTGTACCGATTTTTATAAAATTTGAAATTCAGACTCTTAAAAATATTTTATTGAACACGTGTTTCATGGTTTTTAAAAATTCATCCCCTAAGGGTTCAAATAAGGAGTTGAAAGTTTATATGGAAAAATCTTTAAATTGCCACCGATTTTTATAAAAATTTAAATTCAGACTGTTAAAAATATTTTATTGAACACGTGTTTCGTAGTTTTTTTAGAATTCAATCCTAATAAGCGGGCGAGGCCGCGCGCGCCCTCTAGTCAATAATAAAGGATAATAATTATTTTGTTGTGAAAAATAATTATCTTCGCAAAAATGAAGATGTACAAATTTACTTTCTCTATTCTCTATTTAACTATTGTGTAAAAATAAAGTACGGCGTTGGGTTCCGCGTTTAACTAAAGCTTTAACATTCTGTCTACCTTACCATATTTCTTTATCCTGTATCCATAGTTCTGTATCCTAGATGTGGTTACGCGTTTTTATTATATAAAATTTGGAACACTTGTCAGAAAGTGCTGTTCTAAATGCAGTATGTAAATGGGACACGTAACATTAAAAAGAAGAAATTAAATTTTCTTCATAAGATTTTTTGTTTAAAAATTCTGAGGAGTAAAAATTTTTCTAGACAAATTTATTATTTAAAATATCGTAAAATAACTAAAATTTAGAAGAACTAGAAATAAAGAAGTGAGACTAGAATACTTATACTATAGAGTATGTAGGTATATTTTTTATAAGCTTAACCACGCTGTATATCGTACACAAAAAGATAGGTAGAGGAAACTTACACCAACACCTTGTTTCATCTTATTACCAGAGCGAGGAAATGAAAATTTTCCCTGAGTGGGAATAGAACTCGTCGCTTTTACAGTCAGACGCGAAGCCACTGCGCTATGACCGCTTCCAATGTATTTTACGCTACTATAATAAAAATAACTTATTCAACTGTAATATTATGGTATTTGCATTTTTTTACGCATATGGTTTAATGTAATACACAATTCTTGTTATTCTGTTCAAAAATGTAGGTATATTTTTGAAATGGACGGTGGCGGTAGAACCATTGTGCAGTTAGTTCGTGGCCATTGTTAGTAATCTCAGAAATTATAAGCTATAAAGTCCGTGAATTGGCTTAGTTCGTAATTTTCTCTTTGTAATAACTTTTTTTATATTATAAAAATAATTTGACTAAAGAATCCAACAGTTATCGTCTGTACATTTTATATAGTGCCCTTTTAAGTTGCTATTTTTTTCAGGTTTTTTTGAAGTAAGCTCGATCGACATTATTCTTGTCACTTATATGCATATTACTACATGGTACTCTATATATTAGCTTAAAATAAATAGTTAAAATTTTCGAAAAGAAAAGATGATAGTTTATATTTATTTAATTTTTTTATGATATGACAGTTTCTCTCTTTGCACTTGATGTGTGTTATACAATGAAGTAAATTTTAGGGCAAATAAAATCCATAATTTATAGAAAAATTAAAAACGGTCGTCTTAGCCAAGTGATACAAGTTCTATAGAGTGTAATCGGAGCTATAAAATATATAATATGGGCTAATATAGTAGCTAGTATACGGGTCCTGACTCCATCATCAGATCAACTCGATGATACTATATTTTTTTATTGACTACGTATAACAAATAGGTTTAATTATGATATAATTGTTTCAAGTGTGTCAAATTCTTCTGTTCTGCTAATACGTTTCTTATATTTTGTTGTATAGTTACAAGTAAATCTGATAAAAGCGTGTTAAAAAAAGCTCCAATTTACCGGTGTAAGTATTCACCATTCATTTGAATGGTTTTATAGCTTGGCAGAAGATTTACTTTCTGTGATTTATTGAACGAACCTGTGGGCTATAAATACTGTAATAGTTATGTGTTTTGGATGGCAGGAATTCGGCGTCTAATTTTGTCTAATAAAACCGGATATGTATTTAGGATTTGATTTGAAATCAAAATCATTGTATTATTGTTTAGATTACGTCATTATATTGTAAAAAATATTGAAGCGAAAAAAAATCTATACTAATATAAAAAAGCTGAAGAGTATGTTTTGGCTGAACACGATAATCTCAGCAACCATTGCTTTGAATTGAAAAATTTTTTTTTTCCTGTCGTATGGTCCTAGATATAGGGAAAGCTATAGGCTATTTTACATCAAGTTAATTTTGATGAAACCCATTGTACCTGCGACCACAGTTTTCTAGCGCAATTAGAATGTGTTATGAGCCAAACACTAGTCAATTGTTTCCATCATTCCACGTGGGTGAAATTACAGGAAAAAAATTGTTTAAAATATAAAAAAAAATAGTTTATAGTTATTAGTGAAAATATTTTTTCATTATTATATACTAGATTTTTCTTTTAGGTTTACGTGTTACGACACTCTGTTCCCATTAAGAAATATATGTTCACCAGTTTCTGCTAAATTCTGGTAGTATTGCGTATAGAATGGCGGAACTCAACGCCGCGCTTGGCGTCGTCACCATAGAGGGATAAGAAATCTGGAATATTTTGTTTCCTGTAGTCTGAATTGAACCTACGACCTGCCGCTTTTACACAGTTGTGCTACTGCCCCACGACTGGCCTCAATCTAAAAATATGTGTCATAGAAATCACTTTTGATATAACGTGAATGCAAATATTATCAAAAGTAAGTCACGTAACCTTCACTTGTCACGTTTAGTGGTCTGCTTACCGCGATACTATAAGGAAACTTATGAAAAGATATCCATTTTGTTTTAAAAGCTTTTACTGTAATTTTACATACTTGTATTGTTTGGAAATTAAGCAATTTATTTTTATATATTGTGATCATGCTGTGGTTTTGATTACCAATCGAGGAAGTGGAAAATATAACTTCTTCGCTCTGGTAACCAGGCAGAGAACGGCGTTGAGTTACACCGCTCAGCACGTAATGGCTCTAGAATTCAGCACAAAGTGGGGGTCGGAAGTGTTGTAATGAGAACGGAGTCCAATCACTCAATAAAGAAATAAAAATATAATATATTGTTGTTAACCATAAAGTACATAAATAGATTTTGAAATAATAGGTTTTTGAAATGTGCGACCAAAGATAAGCTTAATGCTAGCTTTGCATGTTTTGTAGTTCGCGTATTATATTTATCATAAGAATTATAAATTCGTCATAGAATAATGAATCATTGTGTATGAAAATTATGAAAAATGTGGCACATTGTGTATAGTCATATATTTAACTGGCGGACCCACGCGGTTTCGCCCGCTTGAAATATACGAATATTTATTAAATATAATATATCAAATTATTTTCAGTTTTCTACAGAATTGGTTAGAACAATAAGCCTAAATTATCAAAATAAACTGAAAGAGAATAATAAGTAGACATGAGTAAGGGAAATACAATTTCTAATATTACAAAAACTACCTGAATAATTAAAATGAACAAACAAAATTCATTTCATTGTATCCCGGACACAGGACCGCTTCGTCTGCGTGGACTACATGAAATAGAAATACTTCACGTGTTAGGCAATCGTATAAAATGATTATTTATGATTACATCATCACATTCGTTACAAATCTTTAATTGTTTTGTTTGTAGTCTAAAAAAATCATTTATTGAACGTACAAAATATTTTTTAATTCTATTTGTCAAAACAACATTAACAATGCATAAAAACCACTGTCTATAAAAACGGCAAAAATCAAATTTGTTGTATGGGATCGCCTTTATTATTTATTTTTTTCTGCTTTTTAGTATTTTTGTTATAGTAGCAACAAAAATACATTACCTATTTGTGAAAATTTCAACTCACAGCTCTTTATGATACAGCCCGAAGAGAGACGAAAAGACAGACAGATAGCGGAGTCTTAATTATAGACTCTTAGTTTAACCCTTTGATGAAGAATATATAGGTGGATATCAGATACTATTATATTTTGTAGAGATTTTCTATTGGTTGATTTCATATATCTAATGGCTCCAGTCAGTCTTTGCTAATAATTATTGTGTAAATTGTATGTAAGTAAAATATGTCATGTAATGGAATATTTAATATTTTAATTTCTTCGCTCTGGTAACGAGGCAAAGCGCGGCGTTGAGTTCTGCCACTAAGCACGCAGTGCCTCCCAAGTGCCTCCTTCAGCGAAAGGTGGAGAACGAAAGTGTCTTAATGGACACGGAGAGGCTTAGCACTAGCCTACTCTGCAATGTACGCAGTACCCCAGTAGATACAGTGTGAAAAATATAGTATATATATACGAAAACTCAAGCTCTATTTGGTAAGTTAATTAAGGTATTTATTAAAATTATTACAAAATATCATTCGTATACTGGCCGTTTAAAATATGATTTTGCTGTAAAATGCTCAGATAGAAGAAAATAGGTAAACGATTAAAATGTTGAGGCCGGTCGTGGCGCAGCGGCACGAGGTGTGACTGCAAAACCGACTGGTTGTGGGTTCGATCCCCACTCGATGAGATGAAATATTTACTTAAATTTATATTTCCATTTCTTCGCTCTGGTGTCGAGGTTAAGCGCGGCGTTGAGTTCTGCCACTCAACACGCAATGCCTCCAGAATTCGGCAGAAAGTGGGGAATGGTGTGTCTTAACACTAGGTTCCCTCTGCCTACCCTGCTGTGTGCGGGATACAGCGTGAAGCTAATTTAATTTTTTTTTTTTAATTTTGATTAAAATGTTGATAGTAAACTATACTATAAATAAAACTCCTTCCTAGCCAAAACGTCGGAGTACCGTCCAAATATACTTGACTATTTATAACCCTAACACCTTTTAAACACATCAGACAGTTCTCTTACGAGAATTAGGTATATATTTAACCATCGAACTAAATATTTTTAGCTAGTGTAGAGGTTTGAGAGTAGAGTTATAGATTAAAATAAAACATAATTATACTATAGAGACCACCGTTGTCAGTAGGACAGTTTCTGATTGTAGTTATAGGTTTCCCATTTGGGGAAATGAATAATATTTATTTCCTGCTCTGAAAAAACAAAGCGCGGCGATACGTTCTTTAACAAATAATGTCTTGAATTTAGGCAGGAAATAAAGCACAGAATACCTTGACATTTGGTTCTCTGTCTACCCTCCTATATGCTATAAAAAATAATAATACTACCGTATTGTATGTCTAAAGTATTTAAATGACATTTATTTTTTTATGCATTTCTTTAGTGATATTGAATTGTGTTACTAAATCTCTAGATTAGATGAGGCGAGCTTTTTTTGCAATTACTACTTAGAAAGAACTTGGTCACTCTATCCACCTCCACTGACAATAAAACCATTTTTAATTCAGATAAAACAAAATGACATAACTTTCCCTTTGTGACTCTATTATGTTAATAAGCCCAGCAAAAACTACAATATTGTAATACAAAAAAACTTAGCTTTTATTTATCATTTATACGATACTTTGTTACCGTATTCCGAGGGGAGTAAACAAGTTAATATAGTTTGAGAGTCTTTTGTGTTAGTTGATTTATTTATTTTGTCTGTAACTAACTGTAGCCGAATAAAGGTTAATACGCGTGCTTAAATTGTTAAATATCGATTATAAAAATATATAATATTCTTTATTGTATTTACAATGAATATAAATGAATGAAAAAATATAATAAGAGAATTGTTTGCAACAGTAGACTTAGTAGCGGATTTGTGTAATATAAAGGAAAAGACAAAACGGTGTATTTTAAAACTGTTATTTTAAACTATTTCCTCATTTTTACTCGTAACAAGTCCCAAGAGATAAATATTTGTAATGTAAACTATTTTTCATTGATATGAACCCACAACCATAGTGATACATTCCTATTCCTATGTCCGTAATGTTACTTTTTAATCGACTTTAATATTATTCTCCCAAATTTATAGAATTTAACAGAAGATATTCGTTTAGGCGCTTACCAATACTACACCTAAACGCTACCTAATTCGAGTGCCTTTTGATTGTGGATCGAAATCCAGTTCAAGGGCAGAATTAATAGGCCGCAGTCGCTTCGTTTCCTTTCCCTTCTTGAAACTCGTATATTTTTACTCTTTAATGATATCTAATACTTATATAAATATAATAATTTCGTTATTATATTTTTTTCTGTTTGCTAAAAGAAATCTCACAACTATTTTTTTTTATTCTATGTAGTTTTTTGTATAATCATGTAGTATTAAAGTATTTATCTGTATATAAGTTTTTACACAAATCATTTAAATACTCTTACTAAAAAAAATTTAATCAGCTTCACGCTGTGCCCGCACACAGCAGGGTAGGCAGAGGGAACCTAGTGTTAAGACACTTCGTTCCCCACTTTCTGCCGAATTCTGGAGGCAGAAAGATTAGTAATATATCACTATATCACTGATTACTTTTCAATTATTACTCAATTTGTAAGAATAAAGTAGCCTTTTGATGCATCAGCATAGATAAGTTTTCTAGAAGAGTTTATGGTGTCTCCTGAAAATCCTGAAATCTGCAACTCCTGATTTGATATATAATTCGAATACATAATATTAAATGTGAGTAGCAGAACTCTACGCCTAATTTTGTCGTTTTCCTTCTTCCAATGGGATCTAAGTAACAACCGTTGCATGTCCTGTCCCACTGGGCTAAGACAGACTCCAACATAGCGTAATAATATTCCTGTAAAATTGCTGAGAAGAAGCTAACTCATGATCGTTATTACGTACGTGTGAACCAAACTGTAGATATTATAAATCGAGGAAAAGCCAAGTGTTTGTATGTTCATCTTATATATAGAAATTAGCTTTTAGGTTGACTTATTTTATTCAGACCTCACAATATCTAAATAAAATGAATTTTATTATGTTTACTTCATATTTTGAGCCTCAAGAAAGTTGTTTTATACATTTTTTATAATTGCAGTTAATTTATTTTTTTTATACACAGTTTGCGAGGCTTAAGCTAAGCTTTGCATTTGTGTGAGTGACCATTTAAAGTAGAGCTATACATACATTTTTCCATTCCTGTGAAGTAGTAAAAGAGGCCGGTTGTTAAAAATCAGTATAAAGCAGTTAGGTCAGGCAAGTTACGTTACACCTAATAATAAATACAACTACATAATAAATGAACACTAACACAAATACAAAATTCAATTTAGACCTCACGGATTATTACTGTATTTTAATTAAAATTCTATTTGGTAGACCTTTATGAAGCTTATTTATTTGAAAAATAGACAAAAAGTACCTTTGCTATAAGAATAAAAATATTAATATAAACGAAGTAGAAGTAAATATATAATAATATATATTATTAATAAATATATATTATTTTAGCACTATTATTTTGCATCATACATAACAAAAATCACCATGTATTTTATTAAAGTGTTTCTGTCAACAGATTTGAAAGGCTAAGCGGGATATTTAAGCCAAGGACAATATTAGCATGTCTATATATTTGTATTCATACTCTTGAGAAAGTAAACTTGTTTTCCTGATTATTGTTTGGAATATGGAAACATTTTTTATGTACGTAACACAAATTAGTATAATTTATTAATTGTGTAAAAAATATATGGTCGTCGTGGCGCAGCGGCACAGTGTCCGACTGTGACCACGTCACAGTCGGACACTGTGTCGCATAGACACGATATGGCGGTTGTGGTTTCGATCCCCGCACGTGGGTATGAATCATTTTCTTTTTCTCGTTCTGATAATAAGACAAAGCACTGCTTTGAGTTTCAACACGCAATGTCTCAAAAACTGAGCGACAACGTAGGGAACGAAGAGTCTTAACACTAAGTTCCTCTTGCCTACTATACTATATAGCTTCATACTTGTAGCGTGCAGTTTTATTCTTAAATATGTGAAACGAAAAAAAAATTCTCCTATCAGTATCTGCACAAATATTTATGTTCTCACATAAAATATAAAATCCAATACTAGCTTTAACTTAAATTAGAAAAGATAAATGTAACTCTTTACAAGATTTATTTTTAAAAGACGAATAGAACTTGTGAACTAATGGTTGTTGATCGTCGTTAGGTCAAACATCACTCTTGCTAGAGTACTCTGATTTTTCACAAGAAAAGTTGTCTTAACCAATTTGAAGAGAAGGAAGATTTTCACAGTGTTTTTTTTCCGTTTCACGCTTTATCCCTTGCCGGATAGCTACACAACTTCACGCTGTATCCTGCATTTAGATACATGGCAAAGAAAGCCTCATTGTCGTGTTACCTAAGCGAGAAAAGTGAAAATAATTTAACGGAATTGAACACATAGTCGTCGCATTTACAGTCACATTTGTTTAGCTTTACGATGTATCACGCATACGGCAGGATAGGTAGAGCGAACTTAAGGTTAAGACACTCCGTTCTCCAATGTCCGCCGTATTCTCAAGACATTCCGTGTTGAGTGGCGCTACTCAATGTCGCGTTTTAACTTATTACTAGAGCAAGGAAATTACAATTTTACATAATTAATTTCCCCGACTGGGAATCGAACACACAGCCTTTGCGGTAGCTGTGATACGCTGTGCCATTGCACATTTGTCTATTTTTTATAATATTTTATTAACTGATAAATAAGTCGGAAAGGAATAGTATTACTTTTAGCCTGTATAGAAATTTTGTCCCACTTTATTGCTTAGAGCCAAAGCACTCAAGCTACACTAAACCAATCTAAAGTACAGTAATAAAATTAATTTTAGTAATTCGGACCAACGCTCCAACAACGACTTTTAATGTAACTACTAACGTATTTTATGGATCAATAAAAAATAGTAAAACTGAAATGTGAAACTTATGAGAACATAAAAAACCAATATGCGACTAGTTTTAAACATATTTGTGATTTATTTAGAAAGAGAGGCGGCCAAGATTATTCTGGTGCCGTTTAACACGAATATTTTGTACGGAATGGTCACTGACAACATTTTGGCTACGACTATCTTCATTTAGTTATGAAAATAATATTGTAATATTTATGTCTTTGTTGAGACCGTCGTACCGCAGCGGCATTACGTCTGACTATAAGCTTGTCGGTAATAAGTTAGATTCCAAGTCGGAGCAACGAATTATTTTCAATTTTTCGATTCGTTAACAAGACTAAGCGCAGCGTGAAAATTGGCCGAATAGTGGGGAACAGTATATTTTGCTTACCCCGCTTTATCAGGGTTACAACGTAAAGTAAAGCTAAATATAATTATGTCAAATTTTCATATTATTTTCTTATATAAATACATGTAATCTTTATAAAATATTATTAAGTGACTTACCAGCGGTGTACGCATGTCATATGTCACATGTATACTATATTAGTGTAGTAAAAGCGGGCGAAGCCGCGAACAGGGCACTAATGTTGAATATAACACGATAATGGCAGATTTAGCAAGCTAAATTTATTTTTATGTAGGTTCATATGCAAACATTTAGGAGAAATCTTTAATAATTTTTTTAACATAATTTTAATATGATCTATATCAATTTAAGATATTAAGAATTAGCGTTTTGACTTAACTACTTATGCACTATTAACAAAACAATCGTTTTATGTACGCTTTGTACTGCTATTTTTTCACACAATATTATTTATAGTATTTGTAGGTCATATAAAAATATATAATTTAACAAAAATCACAGGTTAATAAGTCTATTTTAAAAGTGAATCTTGGTTGGTCTCCGTCATATCTGTTGGGTTTCAAGACGTCACGTGTTAATTCATATTCTGACAACCAGTGACAAGTAGTTTCACTATTAGAGTGTGAAAATAACAACTCATTTATAATTATATTGGGTTCACTATATTTCTCACTTTGAATTACTATGACAGACGGTTGTGTATTTTGGCAAACGCTTGGTGTTCTAATTTTGGATTTATATAAATATGTAAGATTAATTACATTTTTTTATTAAATTTGTTGATTGCATACAATAAATCTAACATTTGTAAAAAAGTGAAAAAAGATACTGTATATTTAAGGCAAATTCTTCCTAAGAAGGTAAATTAAAACATAATTTAATATTATAAATATATCAGACAATAATAAAGTAAAAAGGACTCGAAAATTATATTTTCTGTCGCCAGTGAAAGAATTTACTTTATGTCTAGAACAGCTTGAGTGAAGATCATTAGTTTTATGTTTCTTCGGACGTCAACGTTATTATAGCTATAATAATCATGACATGAGGCCAGTCGTGGCGCAGCGGCACGAGGTGTGACTGTAAAACCGACCGACGGTTGTGGGTTCGATCCCCACTCGAGGAGATGAAATATTTACTTAAATTTATATTTCCATTTCTTCGCTCTGGTGTCAAGGTTAAGCGCGGCGTTAAGTTCTGCCACTCAACACGCAATGCCTCCAGAATTCGGCAAAAAGTGGGGAACGGAGTGTCTTAACACTAGGTGGTTCCCTCTGCCTACCCTGCTTTGTGCGGGATACAGCATGAAGCTGATTTATTTTTATTTAATCATGACATTTTTCCCGACAATTTAATTGCATATTGAATGACTTTTTTTTAGCTTCGCTTTACAATTTTCGGGACATGGCATGTTGAGTGGTGGAACCCGACGGCGAGCTAAAAATTCATTACCCGAGTGGGAAGCGAACCTACAACCGTCGCGTTAGCAACAGACGCTATCCATATCTACTTTGTATTGTTCTTGTGCTTGACTTCTTTGTTATTAGAGTTCTGTCGATAATCGTTTTGATGTACTAACATAATAATTGAGATATATTATAATGACTCTAGTTGTCGCGTAGAGGCACAAGTGTGCGACTATAAGCGCAATAGGTTGTGGTTTCGACCCCCACTCGAGGAAGTTAAATATTTTATATTTTCATTTCCTCTTTCTGATCACGAGGCAAAACATGGCGTTGAGCTCCGCTACTTAACACGCAATACCTCCAGAATCCGGCGGAAAGTGAGAAATGGACTGATTTAACACTGGGTATCCGTACTATATGCGGGATTACGCTATTACTGCGAAGTGAAAGGAGTTTTGGTTTTGATACCACAACGAAGAATTGAAATTATTTCATACCCCAAATGGGAATTGAACCCACAACTGACATGTATATACGCGTACACTGCGCCACGAAGGCTTTATATTTATTTATAGCACAATATAATGACATATTTTATAAATAGAAACCTAAGACCAGGTAGCTAACAGCAACTGTTCCACTCCGATGACAAGTCTAGTTTGCAGTGGGACTTGAAACAATAAAGTGAGCTCAAATTTTATTTGTTTCAAGAACTATGTAGGTACTTGTCGTTGAAGAACGTTGAAAATATATATAGTTTGGTAGTTTTATTTTGTATCGGTTATTACGTTATATTGAGTTTAATTTATTTAGGGTTATGTTAGTTAATGAATGTACGGTGTAATTGATTGTACAATTTGTACCTATATCAAACTGTGATTTTAACATTTTAATAAAATATATTAAATAAAGCAGCGTGAAGATGATTCACGCTGTATCCCGCACACAGCAGGGCAGGCAGAGGGAATCTAGTGTTAAGACACTCTGTTACCCACTTTTTGCCGCTTTCTGGAGGCATTGCGTGTTGAGTGGCAGAACTCAACGCCGCGCTATGCCTCGACACCAGAGCGAAGAAATGGAAATTTAAGTAAATATTTCATCTCCTCGAGTGTGGATCGAACCCACAACCAGTCGATTTACAGTCACACTTTATGCCCCTGCGCCACGAATGGCCTCAACTGATTTATGATTCTATTTTACATAAAACATAACCCTTCCTTTGGCAGTCGGGCATCACACAATTATATATCTACAAATGAATCACACATTTACATATGAGATTACACGTTCAACTATACTATACATCATGCATACATGCAGTCGGAATTCTACACAAGTTTAGTTTCAATTCCATTACAACAATTACACATGAAAAGTGTGAAAGAGAGAGGGAGAGAGAGAGAGAGAGAGGTGACGAGTCTTATACACTTAGTCTGAGTCAAAGTAGTGAGCAAACTTAGGTTTTATATATGTATATAGGAAGACAATAATAAAGTAGTTAAGGAAGTAAGCACTTAAGAGTAATGTACGAGGCAGAGGTAAGTCACTAATTTCTATTATAATTTATTTATGTAAAAATAAATAGTATGAAAATCTTTGTATTTATAATATTTAGAAGCCCCCGAAGTTAAAACAATTGTAAGTTTTTATCCATAAATTGTTGCTTTTTTCCTTCTTTTTATGAAATTTGGCATCTAGCATCTACAGGTAGTACTAGTTTAGGGAATAATGCAATGTTTGGTATTAAGGCCGCTAGTTCAAGTGAGGTATCAGATGAAAGTGCTTTTTCTAAGCAAAGCTTGATTTTCAAAAAGCCCGTGACCTTAAATTTTCGTACGGAACCCTCGGTGAGCGAGTCCAACTCGCGCTTGTCCGGTTTGAAAACCCACAAACGTCGCGTTTACAGTCATACGTTTGTGCCACTTCGCCGTGAAGACGGTCTCAACTTAGTAAATGATAATCTCTATATATAATAAGACAGTAAAAATATTTTGTCTGTACATTTAGTAATTTTGACTGAAGTGGATAGAGGGACACTTAAAAATAATAATAGAAAGCAAAAAGATTTTTTATGAATTTCTTGTCTGTCTGTCGACATATTTTTGTCCGCATTTTTCTCTGAAAGTACTGAAACGATTTACTTGAAAATTTCACCAATTGCTTTGTTTTAACTCAACTTAACTACTAAAGTTTAGTTCATCAAAATCGGTTCATTAAAAAAAAAGTTATCGTCATTTGAAAGAAGTCGTAATTAATTCAACACAGAGATAAAGAACGATCTTGAAAGAAATATCAAAGTAAATACAAAGATTTTTTGGTTGGTTCGTTCATATAATATATGTAACTAATTTAAAAACTGTACAATAATAAAAGCTTATACCGTCGTGACGCAATTTTAAAGATTTTTTTGAAGAAAATCCGAAATCTATAAACTATCTTAAATTAAAATTAATATAAAATTTGTTACTGTGGCTCAACCTTCAGATATAAACAAATACCAACGCGGACTTTTAAATATTTTTTTAAATACAATATTTTTGTAAAACGTTGTTTTTAAGTTTCTTATAAGGGTGAGTCAGCGCACGCCATGCAATCGTTCATGAAGCTCATATTGGGCGACCTTTTCTTAAAACAACAAAATTCCTTGTAGCAATAAGGATTTTTGTACTTTTAAGAAAGGCAGGAACGGTTTCTTTGCGTTGTTGTTATTAAAATGGTAGAATAAATTGCATGTCAAATTGAAAGGTGTTTTAATATATTAGTATATATCAATTGAGGCCGGTCGTGGCGCAGCGGCACGAGGTGTGACTGCAAAACCGACTGGTTGTGGGTTCGATCCCCACTCGAGGAGATGAAATATTTACTTAAATTTATATTTCCATTTCTTCGCTCTGGTGTCGAGGTTAAGCGCGGCGTTGAGTACTGCCACTCAACACGCAATGCCTCCAGAATTCGGCAGAAAGTGGGGAACGGAGTGTGTTAACACTAGGTTCCCTCTGCCTACCCTGCTGTGTGCGGGATACAGCGTGAAGCTAATTTAATTTTTTTAGTATATATCAAGAATATTACAAATATGAGAGAAAAAAGTGACCTATGTCTATTCCAAGACCCTCAAATATCTCAATATGAAATTTTATCACAATCGGATCAGCGGTTTAGCCCTGATTGCGTCACAGACAGATAGACAGAGTTACTTTCAAATTTATAATATTGGTATAGATAGAATAAATTCAGGTTATTATTCTAAAACATTTTTTTTTTCTGATAATTATAATATTATCGTCATCTTCTTCAGAAGCGTGATTGTATATGTAGTATGTACGTACGTATGTTTGTATATAAAAGCTTTTTGGTGGTTAAAAGTTTAAAATTGCTAGGCCGATTAAAATAAATTTGTTCATAAGTAACTTTAAGGCAGATTTAACGTACGATATGAATTTTGGCCTATGTGTAGTTTTAGTCTTTATGCATATAAAAAAAAATACCTCACATAATTTGATGGTATTTTTTTCTTAATTGAAGATTTTTTAAATAAAATATTAAGAGTTATTAACAGCATTTATATTGTATTATTGTATATTCATGTTTGAGGCCAGTCGTGGCGCAGGGGCACAAAGTGCGACTGTAAAACCGACTGGTTGTGGGTTCGATTCCCACTCGAGGAGATGAAATATTTACTTAAATTTATATTTCCATTTCTTCGCTCTGGGGTCGAGGACAAGCGCGGCGTTGAATTCCGCCACTCAACACGCAATGCCTCCAGAATTCGGCAGTAAGTGGGGAACGGAATGTCTTAACACTAGGTTCCCTCTGCCTACCCTGCAGTATGCGGGATACAGCGTGAAGCTGTATATTCATGTGACTCTGTTTAGCTTGTTTTTAAGCACACTAAAATTTATGTTTAACTTTACATTTTTTTGTAGCTTTACGATGTATCCTACATACAGCAGGGAGGGCAGAAGAAACCTAATGTCAAAACACTCCGTTCCATACTTTCAATCCTATTTTCTGGACATTGGGTATTGAGCCGCACTTTATTGTATTACCAGAGCAATAACATTAAAATAGTTCATTTCTCCGAGCGGAAATCGAAGCCACACCTCTTGTATTTATGCAACATTGACAGATGTACTCTTTTTGACTGTAAACAATGAGACGCTGCTGTACCGTTGCGCACTTCATTATATATATTACTTTCTTTATTATATATCACCTTATATTTCCCAGCAACACTATTATAACAATACAATAGTTATAAGGCATGAAATATGAAAATAATTTTAATATTTCACTAGCATTTTTAGATTAAAATTTTAAATACTTTTTATTTACAGTGAATTCTGTATCATTAAAAAAAAAAACATAAAATATTCTCATTCGTTTCTAGAAAAGAAAATTTAAATCACACTCATATTTCGGAATTTTGTATTAACTGCATAAATATGCAGTAAAATTATATTGCCACCAATAAAATTTGATTTGAGTGCAGTAAAATAAGTTGCACTTTGCGAAGACTGTCTTTATATAGAAAATGTCTTGATCATTTGGAAGTCTGGAATCTATTCTAAGTACTAAGTTATCTTACGTTCAATTCTCTTTATTAGTTCATTCATATAGATAAAGTAGTTATTTTTTTAAAATATTTTGTCTGTTTTCTCGGAGATTCAAAGCTACGCCTTATCTTCTTACAGTAAGAAAATGAGAGCAGTTTAAATGTAAACATTCCTCCAAGTAAGAATCAAACCTAAACCATCGCATGTATAGTCGCGATCCAACAGCCCTACTACAGCGTAAAGCCGTTCGAATCGTTGGCGATCCAATGATCTGTGAAAGGCTTCTTCACTTCACTTTGACTTTCTTGTGTGTTGTACGTCTCGCGTTCTCTACCGCATTTATTATAGGGAGGGAGTGTTCTGAAGAACATAGTTACATACAACAAGTTTGACCTGTTACCGGCCATCGAATTCTTTAACCTCACAGTACGTCACAAACCACCCACCAAACATCCACACCACCTGATACGTGGCACTCTACTAATATGCGGTTTCGTAGGAATTTCCTTCTACACGTAACTATGGAACGGCCTGCCTACGGTAGTGTTTCCGATACGATTTGGGTATTATAAAATAAGCGCTTCTTTCTCCATCTCAAAGGCCAGCAACGCATCCTCTGGTGTTACGCGGTGATCACTTACCATCAGATGACCAATTGCCTTGCCGTTTGCCTTGTCTTTTTGCATAAAAAAAACCTTTTGGATAATTTGCTAAACCTTTTAAGCAATTTCTAAATGTTTCATTTTCCTTTATTTAGCGATTTCATGTGTTGAGTGGCGAAACTCTACAATTATATTATTAATGTAAGTATTGCATACATAATTCTTTTTCACATCAAAATACGTTAAGGCTAGTCGTAGCGCTGGGGCACAAGCGTGTGACTGTAAACGTGACAGTTATCGAATACCCACTCGAAGAAATTAAATAATAATTATATTTATTTCTTCGCTCTGGTGTTAAAGTACGGTGTAGAGTTCCGCCATTCAATATGACCAATGTGACCAAAATTCTGTGGGGTAGCTGCAAATCTACTTAAGACATTTCTTAACTATAAAAAGCAAAAAAAAACTTTATGTGACAATAGGAAAATTTCCTGAAACTAGGAAAATAGTCATAACAATAAATCATAAGAATAGTAGTATCGGTTGAGCAAGAGCTCTCAATTTCAAAAGCATCCGTACTCCATAGACAGGCGCACTTGGAGAAGTCAATTGGCAAATACTTCATGTGAAATTAGTTCAAATGTATTTTGTCGGACTTAATATTAATTGGACTCTAATTAACATCTTTGAGTACATTTAATATGTTGTAAGTTCAATTAGACATGATATGTTAGTTAAGGCGAACAATTGTAAATATATGACATGTTCACTGCTGTGGTTTCGCATTCGCACTCACGGACTCGGCGTTGAGTTACGCAACGTCTCGTTTCAAACGTTGTTCGAATACTAGGTTCCCGCTGCCTAACGTGCAATATGCTGGATAAAAAAAAATCTTTCGTACTTAAAGGGGACTAGAAGTAAACGAGATTTATATAAGCATACAACGGACAAATTACAACATATATTAAAGTGGTCCTACAAAAGGCAAAGATGTCTAATGAGAATTTCTTCAGGCGTGCTGATATCCCAACATTTATCAACGAAACGTGTATTTTCTCGTAAAAGGGATATTTCTTATTTAGTTGTAGGAAGTTAAGCATACTTTATATTTATAAAAAATATTAAATTAGTAGTAGTTTGGGAAGTATGTTTAGTAGAGATGGAAGATACGAGATGGATGTGGAAAGGCGTATTGCTGATAACAGCAGCGTTAACGGTGCCTTAGCTGCATTGATGAGACTGCGACACGTCAGCACAGCAGCACGTTTGGCAGAAGAAGAATGTAAGAAAGGTGAATGCTGTGGAGATGCGATTTCTTTGTAGGATATGCGGAGTCAGCTTAGCTGATTGAATCTGCAATGAAGAGCTACACAGAACGGCAGGTACTAGCGAGGATGTTACGGTGAGAATGAAGAAGAAAGTGCTAAGCTGGTTTGGGTACGTCCAACGAATGAGTGATGAAAGAATGGCAAAAAAGATTTATGACGGAAATGTGAGCGGTAAGAGAGGCAAGGGGAGACTTCGGTTGACTTTCGAAAACACAGTATTACAGACACTGGAGGAAAGTCACGTAAAAAAACATAAGGACCCCCCGGAGTGCATGTATGAAGAGGTTGATGAGAGTAGACGAGGCAAAAGAGGTATGCAGAGATCGTAGCGTTTGGTGCTCCGTTCTCTCTGAATACCCCGCTAGGAATACAGCGTGAAGTTAGAGCTAGTTTTTTAGTTTAGTTTTATTAAAATAGTTATTATTATATTTTTGCTGGTTTTTATTATTAATTTATTTATGGCTACCTTCTTAAAGCAAGAGGAAAAAGAACCACATTCTTATACTTTTTTTTCAGTTTAAACTTTTTACTTCGCTTATGAAAATCAGAGATAATCTAGGGTCAAGACTCTCCATTCTGATTTTTCATTTCGTCACCTTAACTCACAGTCACTCACAGACTCTATGAGTAAATAGTAGAGTACGGATAAGAACCATTTAATTTTTATTGATATTATTTAAAAATGTTAAATAAGTTTAGATAAGAGTAGCGAAAATATAAAATAGTAATGAAATAGTATTTTAATGTGAAATTTAAGTAAGCGACATCTGTAAGGAAACTGTAGATTATTTAAGGGTTGCAGTCTGAGCTTTTGTTCTTGTATAATACTCGATAGCGCCATCTTTGGCTACTTTTGGAAACTTTGTAAATAAAACAGAGCAGAGTTTTCAATTTCAACCGTAGTTGGCGTTGTATATAACAATTAAGAATTACAATATAATAATATTTGTAACTGGACTTTCCGTTTGCTGTTTTTTGTATCTGTAAAAATGTAATCAGATAAATTATTAAATGATAATTGTAACATATATCTAAAGCAAATAGATAAAAAATAACAAATATTGAATTAATTAACTTTCCAGCTAACCATTGTATCTTCGTTCTGTAAACTTGTAATCCTGGCATTTTCAAGATCAAATCCAAATTCCAAATCTCGAAAATTGGGCGGGAAGTGAGGAACGAAATGACTTAACACTAGACTTAAGATTCCTATTGCCTATTCTACTATAGAAGAAAAAAATTAAAGCTGCATACCTCCAAAATATATTAAGTATTTAAATATACAATTTACTTTTTAACATTTTAATTTAAAGAACCAAACAATATAACAGAACAATAAATATAGTTCCTTTCCTTATACAAATCGTATCGGAAATGGTGTCAACGCTATCTAAAAGCAAATCTAGTTCTCGAAATAGTAAAACACAAATATCTAAGATGACACACCTGTGCCCGCCACTACGCGCACCAACCGAAGTGAAATGTATTATTTATTTTAGTACCTTTTATTTTAGTACCCTATAGCAAATCGAATTTACTACAGCATAGTGTAATATTGAAAGTGTAAAATTCTGAAATGTTTCTATAAAAATATGGAAGCGTTTTTATTCGATTTATTTGGAGAAAAGTTGAAAATGGCATCGTGTTCAAATATAGAAATAGCTGATATTAATTTTAAATCCACTTAACTAATTTAGCAGTTTCGCTTATATGGTCAAATATAGTCATTGAGTTAAACTTATCAATCTCTTTATTTATATAATATTGGATCCATCGACTAGTGCTAAAAAAGCCACCAATGTCTACGCTTGGAAATGATCCTGTGAAACATGACAGCGTTAGAAAATGATCTGACACGGAAGTGAAAGGTTTACAAGATTTCCACAGCACAGTACAAACGAAGCCTATTCGTAAGTATAGGGGATAATAATAATTTGTTACAAAAGAAGACTACAGTATTTTAAATTTCCAGTTTGAGGCCAGTCGTGGCGCCGGGGCACAAAGTTTGACTGTAAAACCGACCGGTTGTAGACTCGAGGAAATTAAATATTTATTTACATTTATATTTCCATTTAATCGCTCTGGTGTCGAGGTAAAAGCGCGGCGTTGAGTTTTGTCACTCAACACGCAGTGCCTTCAGAAATGGGCAGAAAGTGAGGAACGGAGTGTCTTAACACTAGGTTCCCTCGGCCTATCCTGCTGTATGCGGAATTAAAATTAAATAAAAAAAAATTGTAACTTAAATTTTAACTTTATCGGTCAACAGTTTTTAATTTTGGAGGAATTCTATAAATCAAACTATAAGCATGATTTTTAGCTTGCGTGACACCATAATCATAATGACTGTAGTTTATTTTGAGTTATTAAATGTAAGTGACGTAATATTTTATTTACGTTTGAGTAGCTACCACGTAGGCGTAAACGTAAACGTATCAAGAACTAAAATAATATTCAAATATATTTATGCATGTAACTACATTTTCGTCTCATAATTCATTTTTAATGAATTAAGAAATTTAATATACATATCTTTTATATGTTTCATCATCTAGAATAGGGAATTTAATTTTTTTAGGCAAAGGGACTCTAATGTCAAGACATTCTGTTTTCCAACTACCGCCCAAATATAGAAACATTTCGTGTTGAGTGGCAGAAATCAGTTCTGCATTTTGTACCAGAGCGAAGAAGAGAGAATTCGTGTTAAGTGCTTTATTTTTTTTGGCAGAGGAAAAAATGAAATAATTAATTCAAAAATCGATATTGAACACAATACCGTTCATTTACAGTCTGACGCTATCCCATCTCGCCACGACGGCCTCTGAAACGGTTTATAAAAGTTAAGTAATAGGTACATAATTTATCATTATCCTTATGTTTTATTCTACTTGGTAGATGTCATATTATGTGTACATCGCGTGCGTTGGTGACAATTTTTTTGAAAGTTATTTTAAACCATTCAGATTGAGTGATATTAAATATTTGATGGATTTGACCAATATCAATATCAAAATATCAATAAGTTACTTTTTTCTAAAATTATTTATCGCAATAATTATTTATTAAGCCAAAAAACATGATGCTGTTTCATGCTACTTACAATGTGAACATTTTTTTATTTTAACGCGGGATGTATATCCTCGTGTAGCGTAGGCAGAGGGAACCTGGAAACCTAGAGCTAAGACACTCCGTTATCCATTATGACATTCCGTGCGCTATTTTCCGCCGAATCCTTAAGGGATCACGCGTTGAGTGGCGGAAGTCAATGATATTTTTAAAAAAGGAATATCCTATAAATAGAAAGAAAATTGAGTGATTTATTATTATATATCTCTGCTTCTATATTTATTTGTTTTTCGGACCAAATACCAATAAAGCAGTAACATTAATTTGAGGACTTATAAATATATCGGTGTTTCATAAAAAAATTCCATCAATCGTTATCAAATTTGTTTTCACATTGTGGGTAATTTATCAATGAAGGGTAAACAACAATGGTAACGATAAAGTGGGTAGCGTGAGCTCATAACATATACATACAATATTATTAAATATTATGTATTCTTATAAAATCATTTGTTTTTAACCTTGTCTTTTCTGATATTTATATTGTGTTCTGAATCACCATTTCGCTCGCTCAAAATTTTTTTTACGGTCTTATAACCATCATGGCGTAGCGACACAGCATTTGCTTGTAAAAATGCAACAGTTGTGGGTTCCATTCTCACTCTAGGGAATTAATGATTTCCTCACTCGCAAAGGAGAATAATCATCACGCAATATCGCGAAATCTGGATTAATATTGGAACACGGAATGTTTTGCTAGGTTCCTTCTGCACCGCTATATACGGTATACAATTTGAAACTAAGAAAACTTAATAGTAAAGCTTCACTTTTAGGTTGAAAATGAATTATAAATATGTACATAATTTGTTAACCAATGTTTTCCATGTAAGTGGCCTATGTCTTTAATGGAAATAAATATCTTTTAACCTCACATAAATATATATATATAATAAAATAAAGTAAACGTTAGAAGATTAATTGGGCTTTGTGTAGGTGCAATTAAATCAAATATCACTTATAAAACAAAGCGGCAGAAGTCTTTTGTTGCGTTGAAAAATTAAAAAAGTAAATAGCCAAATGAAATAATTTAGATTCATGCGCATTAAGCACGCAATGCGTTCACAAAAAAATTCTATTTCCTGTATATATACTTTTTAATTATGATAATTTTTAATTACTATTTAGCATACTTAATGAAAAATATATTACGTTATATTCTTAATTTATTGTTTTTTATTTATTATTTCATTATTTTATCTAGACTGTAAAACTTACTTCAATAAAACACCAATTACAGACTTTCGCAACTCAAAATACGAAAACGAATAAGATAAACTTTTAATTTTAAAGATATAAAAATAATATTAATGAAGTGTATCAAAAAGAAATAAAAATGATCTTGTCAGAAGTGGGATTCGAACCCACGCCCACAGAAGTGGACTGCGACCTGAACGCAGCGCCTTAGACCGCTCGGCCATCCTGACTTGAATGCTATGTTTGAAAATAGTAATCAATCACTAGCTCTATAATTCATTTCACCGACTTATTAACTATTTTCTTCTTTTATTTACTTGCAAAATATTCAGAAATAAATTTCTCTAATTTTCTCTGTTTCTCTTGGTATGTTACTATTGTGAGTGTGGCTAATATATTATATGATTATTTGGCTGGCATTATAGGGTTTGCTGCAATCTATTCCATATTTCTAGCATGGTATCCAGAAAGAATTATGATGGTTTAAGTTCGTTCTCCACATTCCGCCCAATTTCGAAACATTGTGTCACTTAACTGGCGGCATTTAACGCTACGATGTGTCTTTTTACTAAAGTGCTTCCACTTTCCGTCAATATTTCAGTTTTATTAAGCCACTAGTGACGTCTTTTATCAAGAAAATAGACTAACACCTTACGTCATTTATTGCAAAATAAAAAAAACAGTTTCATGCTATAACCCGCCCACAGCAGCATAGAGAACGTAATGTCTCGTGATAAACAGAGTCTCAAAATAATAAATTTGATATATAATTTATCAAAACGTAATCGTTAAGGAAATCTTTTGCATTAATTCCTTTACATTACAAATAATTTAATTACAATAACGACATCATCATTAATCATTTAAATTACCAGAGGCCAGTCATGCCGCAGGGGCACAAGCTTTTAACGTGACAGGTTGTTGGTTCGATTTTCATTCGAGGAAATAAAATACTAGATATTTTATTTTCTTCGCTCTGGTGTCGAGGCAAAACCCGGCGTTGAATTCCTCTACTCAACACAAAATGCCTCCAAAATTCAGCGGGAAATTGGGAACGGAGTGTCTTTACACTTTGTTCTCCTGTTTACAGCGTTAAGCTAAAAGAAAATTAAGATTATTAATTAGATGGATATAGTAGATAAAACAAATTATTGTTTTATCTACTATCCAGGTAATATACCTTAAAAAATATTAATACATATATATTTAAGTTCATATGTTCCATAATACCTCAAACTCCCCTATCTATTGCGGTTTCACATAAAAATATAAAATGTTTTATTACACGCCTATTTAGCCATATTTTATTAGAATCTGCTAACGAATCGGTCGACATACAAACATGACGGACTATGAGAAAGATCCTGCAGTAAAGAACCTTCAGGACTATCTTAGAATACGAACTGTTCATCCCAACATTGATTATGGTATGTTGTTTATATATTTTTACTGATATATTAGAATAAACGGAGTGTCTTAACACTGACACTCCGTTTATCACGAGACATTGCGTTCTCTCTGCTGCTGTGTGCGGGTTATAGCGTGAGGTTGTTTTTTTTTAATTTGCAATAAATGACGAAAGGTGTTAGTCTATCGATCTTTTATTCGACAATGGACGTTCTATTTTCTTGTTAAAAGACGTCACTAGTGGTTTAATAAAACCGAAATAATATTTATTTTTAATTTAAAAAGCTATCAGAGACATATAATGTTTTTATAACATTTTGAATGTGTTATTTATTCCACATTTAGGAAAGAAAAATACTTAGAAAACGTATAAAAATTTTAACGTAGCGGGACTCGAATCCGCGCCTCCTGGAAATCGACCAGGAGAACGTATGGCTCAGTGGTCAGAGCGGCTGGTCGGTTTCAAGGAGGCCCGATTTCGGGTCCCGCTTCGTTGAAATTTTTATACGTTAGCTAAATAAGTATATAATGTTTTTTTTTACCTTCACGCTGTATTCCGCATGTAGCAGAGTAGGCAAATAGATCCTAGTGTTAAGACACTCCGATCTAAAACGGAAAGTGGAAGCACTTTAATAAAAAGACACACCCTAGCGTTAAATGCCGCCAGTTAAGTGACACAAGGTTTCGAAAATTGGGCGGAAAGTGGGGAACGAACTTAAACCTTTATAATTCTTTCTACATACCTACCATGATTTACGTGATATAAGGTCCAGGACATACCTACAAGCATAATTAGGTACTCGCATATAACCGCAATCCTTTGTTCTTATCATACCATATATACTGAAGGTTATCGATCCTGCGGTTACCAATACCCACAGTTATCTATTGACACGCACAGACCCAGTATCAGAACTACTGACTTCAATCTTCATGAATATTGAATATGTATATAAATGCCTTGATCTCTCAAAACCATTTAGGTTACTTTACCTAAGCTCTTAGATTACAACGGTTACTGTATAATTTGGCTTCGGATTTAGAGATAGGCAAAGTTTTATACTGTATACAATTTTTATACACAGTACGTGTTGAGTGACGGAACTCGACCAAGGAAATGAAAATAATTTGTTCCTCCTGTTCTGTTGTACAAGAGAAAAAAATATTTGAAAGGTAAAAAAATATTAGGCATGTATGAAGAGGTTCATGACAGTGGACGAGGCGAAACAGGTATGTAGAGACCGTAGCTTTTGGCTCTGCGTTCTCTCTGACTACCCCGCGAGGGATAAAACTGAAGCTAGTTTAGTTTAGTTTTAGTTTAATTTTTTAACTTTATTAGAAGTTTATTAGTATTTATTTACATTTACATAAACATAGAATGTATCAATAAAATCATATAAAACAAAACATATTTCTAGTACATTTTGATTCATAACGTTATTCCCTGGACGTATATTAAGACAAACGTTTCAATAACAATAAATTGTATTGTAAATATATAAATAAATAATGAATATCTCTATAATAATATCGGTAACAGGACAGAAATGGTCCTCAGGCGACTAATCTCCGGCTTACTGTTGAATACGCAGCTACCTAAATATTAATTACGGTATTGCTACAAATATTTACTATAGATACTATAAATGTATGTATGTATGTTCGTATCGTTATGAGAAAATTGTCCAGTCACTAATTACTGCGGTTTCGGCATGTTTTGTCGAGATACATGGATGGTCCATGTATGGCTTTTATTATGTTTCAATTTTGAAGCAGCCTCACGCATTTTTCTACTTATCAGGGTAGGCATAAAGAATCTAGTGTTAAGACACTTCGTTCACCACTTTTTGCAAGGTTTTGAAGATATTGTGTGTTGAGTGGCGAAACCAATGCCATGGTTTGTCTATCAGAGGGACGAAATGAAAATATTTATTAAATATAATAATTTTCTTGAGTACTGATCGAACTCACTACGATCACGTTTCAGATGCTACGCCACTGTGCTACGTCGGATTCATTCGTGTTTCAATTCCGTGAACGTAATATTATAATTTTGTAACTATAATATGAAAAACTTCTAATTTGGACTCCGAAAAATATTATTGAATATGAGACAATAATACATTATATTATTAATGCAATTGAAATTCCTTACTAACTTACATATCGTTTTACAGATGAGTGTATTGCGTATCTGAAAGGACAAGCCGACGAACTCGGTCTTCCCTACCAAGTATGTGAGGTGTTGCCAAAGAAACCCATTCTGGTGATGACTTGGGAAGGACTTGAGCCCTCGCTGCCAAGTATATTACTAAATTCTCATATGGACGTCGTCCCTGTATTCGAGGTAAGGCGCTTTTTCCCGCATTGTAGGTTAAGCAGAGGGAACCTAGTGTGGTAGCATCCCATTCTCCAATTTCCGCTGCATTTTCAAGACTACATCTTGAGTAGCGAACTCAACGGCTTTAAATTTATTTTATATGTTAATGATCTAAGGTAGGTAACGTAGTAAAACTACGTAATTTTTTTATTTCCTTTAGTCTTTTAATTTATTGCATGAACATGCTTCTTTCAAAAAGTTCTTTTCTTCTTGATACTATAAGAAAGACTAATATTTCATTAAAGTTTGTATATTGTAAGCTGCAAACTGTATGTTTGTATGTATATCATAATCCTTTATGTACGTTTAAAAATATTAATTTTATATCATAGAAAAAAGTTTCTCGTGGAAGTTAAACAAAGTGTGGTCGCAGTATTATAGTGTTAACCCTCGAAAAGCCTAAAAAAGAAATTATTACCCTTTCTAAAAATATTATGGCTTGAGAAAATTTAGCACATGTCACAAGCGTTTTTGCGTGTAAATACCTTTTCGGTGTCGCTTCCATATGAATAGTGTTAAACCTTTCGATATGAATAACTTTTATTTTGCTACGATCTAAACGACATTGTTTATATTTGTAAAATATTATAACAATTCTTCAATATTAGTTTCGTTTACAGTTGAAAAAATTAAAATTAAATTAAATTAGCTTCACGCTGTATCCTGCATACAGCAGGGTAGGCTGAGGGAACCTAGTGTTAAGACACTCCGTTCTCCACTTTCTGCTGAATTCTAGAGGCATTGCGTGTTGAGTGGCAGAACTCAACGCCGCACTTTTTCTCGACACCAGAGCGAAGAAATGGAAATATAAATTTAAGTAAATATTTCATCTCCTCGAGTGGGGATCGAACCTACAACCAATCGGTTTTACAGACACACTTTGATAAAAATATATAAAAAAAAAAATATTCTTTAGTACATTTTTCTATAAAATGAAGTTGACTTTTGAGCCTTTGTCTAAAATTATTCACCATCATATTTAGACATTAGAAATATGATCAATTTTACATAATTATCATATAATTTTCTATATCATAGTAATTTCAGAATGTTTGTGGTTATATTCATATGTGGGTGTGGTAGGTATATTAGACCCACATATATCATTTGGTATGCCTACAATTTATAATATCTAAATAGCCTAAGCAAATAAAGCTAAGCTAGAGCACGCTCATGTTTATGATTATATTTAAATTAATGGTTTCAAAATGTCCTTTCAAAAATATCGTCATAATCAGCTCAGACGTTTCGGCTGTAAGTAAAAACACATATAGAAAAGGAGTAAGTACAGGGAACCTAATGTTAAGACACTCCATTCCTCATTTTCCGCCGAATTTTAAGGGCATTGCGTATTGAGTGGCTGAACTCAATGCCGCGCTTAGCCTTTTTACCAATAATGATAATATTAATAAATAATAATTCCTTCCCCCGAGTAGGAATCGACCCCACAACCGCCGCGTTTACAGTCACACGCTCGTGCCATTGTGACACGACTGCCTCTACAATTTTTTTATATTTTTTATATCTAATATAATGAGGCCAGTGGTGGCGCAGTGGCACGAGGTGTGACTGTAAAACCGACTGGTTGTGGGTTCGATCCCCACTCGAGGAGATGAAATATTTACTTAAATTTATATTTCCATTTCTTCGCTCTGGTGTCCAGGTTAAGCGCGGCGTTGAGTTCTGCCACTCAACACGCAATGCCTCCAGAAATCGGCAGAAAGTGGGGAACGGAGTGTCTTAACACTAGGTTCCCTCTGCCTACCCTGTTGTGTGCGGGATACAGCGTGAAGCTGAAAAAAAAAATAAATTGTTGATGAAATTAGTATTATTTTATAGTAGATAAAAAAAAATATTACAATTTTACTGCAGTTTTGGGCTGCATTTTCTAATAAAACAACACGAAATTCCTTAACAAATCTTGCAGCAATAGTTAATATCATCATATCGTATATTAAACAATTTTACTAATCGTTCTAGAACTATTTATTTATTGATTTATTACATAGAAAACAATAGCATATTACTAAATTACAAACAATCAAAAACTTATACAAATAAAGCCAAGCCAAGCCAAGCTTTTTGTATACATCTCAGTTGAATGTCCTGTTATAAGAGTATGATTAAAGTAAGATACATATTTTGACTTTAACTTACTAATATCATTTTAAGTGGCATCTGATACAGCCAAACCTACGAGAATATTTTATATACACATTTTTAGTTAGCGAGATTTGGGTCTTAGACGTCCCATATCGTCAAATTATTTTATTTATATGATTTTATTTATATGATAACAATATTTTCCATGTATCTATACAAAAAATTACAATCTCTAATAAACTTGTAGTATCTCTGGAACACGGCCTTAAAACTAATATCCCATACTAAAATCCTTTGTCCCGCTTTTGATACATTATTGGTGTTTCAATGGTTTTAGTATTACATAAAGCAAGCATGATACGTAACACGTCAATGTATTGAGAGAATAAATGTTTTCTTATAAATTGCAATATGTTATTATTATTATTATTTCTTATATATTGGCCATCGTATGACTGTAAATGGTAATTGTGGGTTTAATCCCAATTTGAACAAACGGATAATTTCCAAGATACGTTGCGTCAGCTACGTTGAGCTCCGCTGCTCAAAACACAATATTTTAAATTTGGGCGAAAAACGGTAAACGGAGAGCCATGACATTAGGTTCTTTTTGCCTACTCTACTATATACTATATACGAATCGTGAAACTGAAAAAAATATTTTGGTTCAAATAAGTTGTCCAAACAATAAATTTTAAATTTTCAAACATTAACATTAATTTTAAATTAAGTTTATAATAATTTTGATTTTATTTCAGAAAAGCTGGACCTATCCTCCCTTTGAAGCTCGCATAGTAGACGGTGTGATTTACGGAAGAGGTGTGCAAGATATGAAGTCCGTTGGTATACAATACATAGAGGCTATAAGGCGATTGAAGAACAAGGGACTGAGGTTAAAGAGGACAGTCATCCTTAGTTTTGTTCCTGGTAAGTTTTATTTGTTCATATTAAATATTTTTATCTTTTTATTGGTCTTCGGAATACATTTTTTAAGTAAACATCGACTTCAAAATTATATAAAAATTAAATTACAGGAAATGATATATTAATTACTTCAAAGTTTAGAAAAGTGAATAATAATATGTAGGTAGGTGGTAATGCGACCAATGAGAAAATACGCTCTTGAAGTTTTAGGATCGGTCGACTAATGACGGAGAAATCGGCGGACACACATACAAAAAGTAGTTAACGAATATAAAAACTTTTGAATAAAAAAACGGTAAAAAAACAATAAATACGGCGCTAGAACTGTTTGACGTGCAGTCCAGTTATAATTTACTTTTTTATTTACTTGGTGAATTAAAAATAAAAAATAAAGATAGTTAAATATAACTGTTCCACACGAATGTTAATATTATAAGGCTTTCCATTTAATATACTAAAATATTATGTTATACTTAGTTAAGACTTATTTTATTGTGGAGAAAAATGTTTTCCTCTTCTCACGCAAAATAAATTCAGCAATGTAAGCATGTCGGAAAATATTCATACTAAAATGGATATATGTACCTACGTATTATGTAAATTTTATTCTTAATATATTCTGAGACTCTTCAAATATAAAAGCTATTATAAAAGTTACTTCAGGGAAATTTCTGACATATTTTCTTTAAACAAAAGACGTAAATAATCGTGAAAATATGCTGAAATAAAGCATAACATATTAAATTTGAAACTAAACAGCAGCTAATAAAGTTTTATAGCTTCTATTACAGTATTTGAAACGGTCATACGCGTCCAGCAATGAATGTCAATAGGTAATTTTATATGTAAATTTGTTATTTACCCTACTAATAAAACGCAAATTACTGTCCCAACAAGCAGTGTTACCGCTACAATTGTTTTCATTTTCCCAAAATATGACCAAACACAAAGGTAATCGTATATTTTATTCAGGCAACTTTTACGGCAGCCTCGATGCGGCAGTCCCACCAGGACTACATATTTAATTCCGTGCAGTTCTGTTCTTCCCCGAATTTGCGATTCGATACTGAATCGAATTATTCCCAAAACCTATTCAAATGTTCTAGACTGAGATCGCATTGAAAGTTGCAATACAGACGAGATGCTACGTAAAATAGTGCTATGCTACGTAAATTATTGTGTATTTTATTTTATTTTGGACGTCGCGCGTCTTGTGCAGTATTAACGGGACGATTGTGGGTTCGATTCCCGTTCGGGGGAATTAATTATTTAATATTTTAATTTTCTCGGTTTAGTGACAAAACAAAGCGCGGCGTTGAGTTCCGCCACTCAACCCGCAATGTCTCGAAATTACAGAGCAAAGTGGGCAACAGAGTGTCTTGACACTAAATTTTTTTCTACCTACTCTGCATTGCGGGAGTGATCAAAAAGTCGCGATCTATTATACATTTCTTATCAATTCACAGTTTTTACTATTGGAAATGTTGACTTAAACTTGGCAAAGCTCTCAAACAACTTTAGTTGGCACTTCGCTTTAAAATATGAAATGATTTAACAGTAGCAATGCACTTGACTTCCATCGCTTAAGCTACATAGAATAAAATATTAATGGAGAACCACTTGTACGGAATTAAATGGACCATTAGTCGATGTAAGCATTTCCGTAACATTCGCGATTGCAATCGTCTCTTTTTACTCGCCTATGTGCTTTTGTGAATATATTTTTATATTTTATATTCAGATTTATGTTTTCATTTACAGCCATCGTTTATTTTACAAGGCAGATTTAAAATATATCACTTTCATATGTAAATCAGACCAATTGGACTGTGGGTATGGCGCAGTATTTGACATGCAGATCACGGGTTCAATTGACTATGCAGCAGTTACTATTATAGCACGATACCCTGCTAGTGGTAAAAACACGGTTTTTACCGCTAGGCGGAGATAACCTCTTCGAATTTAATTTTTTTGGTTATTGAATGGCGGTAATCAACACCGGATAACATAAACTTAATAAGAAGAGAGAGAACTAAAATACTCTATTGGATGCGAGAACAAACCCTGCTAGATTAACCCTGTCTACAACTTAAAAAAAAATTACATACATAAATATAACTACAGCAGTAGTATATTAAATACTAATGAAATAAAAGAAATACTTAAGTCTATTTAATATGTAAATCATATAAGAAAATGAGTAATATTTTCTATCACTTCAGATGAAGAAGTTGGCGGAGGAGCAGGAATGGCCCTTTTTGTTAAAACTGATAATTTCAAGAGATTAAACGTAGGTTTTGCTTTGGACGAAGGATTGGCGAGTCCTGACGATTCATATGTAGTTTATAATGGAGAAAGAATCATATGGCGTGAGTATTTTGTTTATTCAAACCTTTTGTATGGTTATTCTTTTAGTGAGAAGCCTTTATGGCGAAGTCAAATGTGGGTATAACAGAAGAAGAATGAAAGCTGCGGAGATGCGATCTCTTCGTAGGATATGTGGAGTCAGTTTAGCGGATCGAATCTGCAATGAAGAGATGCACAGAATGACAGATACCTATTAGCGAGGACGTCACGGTGATAATGAAGAAAACTTAGGTTAGGGCACGTCGAACGAATGAGTGATGAAAGAATGGCAAAAAAATATTTATGATGGAAAAGTGAGCGGTAAGAGTGGTAGGAGACCTCGGTTGACCTTCGAAAATACAATATCAAAGATACTGGAGGAAGGTCATATAAAAGCTCCCCTAGAGTGTGTGAAGAGGTTGATGACAGTGGATGAGGCGAAAAATGTATGTAGACACCGTAGCGTTTGGCGCCCCGTTCTCTCTGACTACCTCGCTAAGGATACAGCGTGAAGCTAAGTAAGTAAGAAAGTAATAATAATATAAATAAATAAATAATAAAATAAAACATATAAATATATTTTACATAATTTATGAGTATTCGTCATATTTGTACAAATCTGTAAAAAAAAATTTATTATAACAATATTCTATGTTGGACAGTTTCTGTCAGATATAAAGTTAATATGCCCGGGCATGTCCGGCCACGGGTCGCTGCTGCTTCCGGATAACTGCGGGGAAAAGGTCAGTACTAACTTATTACTTGTGTTAGTATAACAAATGATTGTATGTTTGTTCGAATAAAAGTATTCCTTTTAACTTATGTAAATTTTATGATAAACATTTTTTTTTTGTAAGTTAATTTTATCGTAGAGGCCAGTCGTGGCGCAGGGGGGGGGGGGTCACAAAGTGTGACTGTAAAATCGACTGGTTGTGGGTTCGGTCCCCACTCGAGGAGATGAAATATTTACTTAAATTTATATTTTCATTTCTTCGCTCTGGTGTTAAGGCAAAGCGCGGAGTTGAGCTCCGTCACTCTGCACGCAGTGCCTCCAGAATTCGGCGGAAAGTGGGGAACGGAGTGTCTTAACAGTAGGTTCCCTCTGCCTACCCTGCTGTGTTCGGGATACAGCGTGAAGCTGATTTATTTTTTATTTAATTTTATGATAAACAAATTTTTTTGTAAATTAATTTTATCTTCTCTACTAAACTAGAGGATAGTTTCTTAATACTATGTTACTTATACCTTCTATGTTGTAAGCGGAATTATTAACTTATTAATTATTTATTTTAAACGTATATATATAGTAATCAAGTTTATTGTGGCGCAGGGGCAAAAGCGGGCTACAGGTTGTTGGGTCGATTAACAGTCGAGGAGAAAACATATTTTATATTTTAACTTCTTCGCTTTGGTAACGTGGAAAGCAACTCTTGTATAAAAGAGTATATTCATATTTATTTTTAATAACATGTGGAGGAATTAGTCTCATTAAGTGATTAAATATATAGCGTTCTTTATATTTTTACTATTATCAACTCGCCGTTTATTTTTTTGTTCGGGTTATACAAAGCAGTGTTGTAAGGTTTCTGAACCCAACCCAAAGGGCTGAATTTAGAGAACCGAGTGATATATGATTAAGTTTTTATTTGCTCAGTTTGTAAGACACTAAATATTATTCCTTTTTTATTTCCTTCACGCTGTATTTAGTAGGTAGCTGAGCATGAGCAAGCAAAGGGAACCTGGGAACCTTGGTGTTAAAATATTCTGTTCCCATTAAGACACTTCCGTCCTCTACTTTCTGCTGAATTCTAGAGGCATTGCATATTGAGTGTAGAACTCAACGCTGCGCTTTTACCAGAGCTAAGAAATGAAAATAATATTTTATTATTTAAGTGGGAATGGTACCTGCAACCAAAAACCACACAAATTGTGTCACGACGAATTTTTAAAAGATAAATTGAAGTTTTTATATAAAAATCATACAATTACACAGACAAACCCACAGACTAAAACTAACTTACACACTTTGTGAGCACAAACATTAGCTCAAACCCTTAACAGCGTAGTATATAATTACAACAATATTGTTGGCAAATTATAAATCGATTTAATTAACGCATTGGCAACGTTCCAGCCTCCAGCGTTGTTTACTCTCAGGGGATAGTTCATTTAAACTTGTTACTTGACAGCTATTATCTTTGTGTTCGTGTATAATCGAAATACAACCACGTTTTTTTTTTAATGAATTTGCTGTATTAAATTAAATTATAAAAATATTATTAAGTTATTAGTATAAGTAGTAGTAAAATACTCTGTTCCCTGCTTTCCGCCTAAATTTCAAGGCATTGCGTATTCTGTGACGGAAGTCAACGCCGCGCTTTGTCTTGTTACTAGGCCTATAAAATAAAAATAATTAACTCCGCCGAGGGAGTTCTAAAATCTAAATTAAATTAAATCAGCTTCACGCTGTATCCCGTACGCAGCAGGGTAAGCAGGGGCAACCTCGTGTTAAAACACTCCGTTCTCCACTTTGCGCCGAATTTAAGAAGCATTGTGTGTTGAGTGGCGAAACTTAACATCGCCAGAGCGAAGAAATGGAAATACAAATTTAAATAAATATTTCATTTCCTCGAGTGGGGATCGAATCCACAACTAGTCGCATTTATAGTCACACTTTGTGTCCTTGCGCCACGACTGGCTTCATTTTCAATAAATAAAATCAAATAAATCAGCTGTATTTATTTTCCACCAGTAAAAGAAAAAAAAAGTAAACGTTTCGTTTTATTTTTTGGCGCATTATTTTAAACGATACTATATCACGATTCACTGACATAAAGCTAAGTTTCATTTTATTAGTGGCAAATTGTAAATCGCTTTAATTAGCATATTGGCGGAATTCCAAGTGATGTTACTCTATCTGGTACCGACAATTTTATATATATATATATATATATATATATATATATATATATATATATATATATAATGTGGTAAAAGAAGACGTATGTGCTCGTAATATACTTACAATATTTTTAGGAAAATGTGTATAATACATATTATACATATTTCCCTAAAACGTTACAATTTACTTTATCTTCAATCAAAAACGTATATGCAAAGAGCGCGCTATATTTTTATTTCGTTCACCAATAATCAACTAATACCACAATATAAAACACATACGTTTCCTTAATGTCCAAGTTAATCACACAAGATAATAATGTACAATTGGTTCTGCTTTCGCTGTCACCGTTTTTTCTTTTATTTTATTACATTTTAACTTAAGCCAAAATAGGAATTGCCGATTCCCATTTTAGTTCAAGTCAAAAGTTTATATGAAATATTTTACAGATAAAATGGAAAACTCATTGATATTCATAAAATTTATTCCCTAGCGGCGCGAACAGATAAATATTTTTTATTTTATATGTTTTCAGAAGATATAAAACAAAATAATAAATTTATATATAACGTAGGCGTATAACGTAGGTCGTGGCGCAGCGGCACAAAGTGTGGCTGTAAAACCGATTGGTTGTGGTTTCGATCCCCACTCGAGGAGACGAAATATTTACTTAAATTTATATTTACATTTCTTCGCTCTGGTGTCGAGGCAAAGCGGCGGCGTTGAGTTTTGCCGCTTAACACGCAATGCCTCCAGAATTCAGCAGAAACTGGGGATCGGAGTGTCTTAACACTGGGTTCCCTCTGCCTACCCTGCTGTGTGCGGGATACAGCGTGAAGCTGTTTTTTTTTATATATAACGTATTTATTGTATAATATATAACATATTAGACGGTTGGTTTTGAATTCAAACCTAATTCTGGGGAATAGTTACTCAAAATAAGATCTTTTCCAGTTTGTTAGGACAGTGTGTGGTATTGAATAACACCACTTAAGTCGTGTCTAGGGTTGATAAAATGCATCGATAGGAGGTGGGTACTTAAAACCGAATTCTCCTACAAGCCTTCTAAAATACGGCGGATACGCAAAAAAATATTGGCATACTATACCCAATCTATGCCTAAAATCTAAATATTAAATACATATCGGCTTAGAAAAAACCTCTTAACAGCCTATTTTCTATGTAAATTGTTATGAGAGACAATAAAACGTTTTTAAAAAACTTCAGCAGAAAGTGGGGAACGGAGTGCCTTTCACTAGGTTCCCTCTGCCTACCCTGCTTTGTACGGGATACAGCGTGAAGCTGATTTATTTTTATTTTCAAAAAAACTGTCAGTCTATTTATATTTATATTATGATTAATATTTATTAGATTAGATACATAATCGATAAGTTTATGGATCTGCGGCAAGAGTCTAAGAAGAAGCTGGCGGACGACCCCAACTTGACTATCGGAGATGTAACATCTGTTAACCTAACCCTACTTAACGTAAGTTATTAATTATATTCTTTAGTGTTACATAAACAACATCGATCGTTGAAACGCAATACTACTTATCAATGGTTAGCAATTTATATTTAACTTTTATAATGTTTAAATATAGAATAATAATATATTAATATATAAAACCGTTTATATTATATTGGTGACTTCTATTCAGGGGAGAAGCAAATTCGAATTCTGTATGATGCAATTTACGACTTACAGTAATTATTTGTTAATCACGAAGAGAATCAAGAATATCGATTATATTTTAAAGTAACCTTTCATATAGGTACAAATGTTTAAAATTTCTTATAACAATTAAATTGTATTACTATTTATTTTAATATTAAAAAAGTTTATTTACAGGGCGGTATCCAGAACAACGTGATTCCAGAGAAGTTAACGGCAAGTTTCGACTTGCGCTTAGCTTTGTCTGTTGATTGTGAACAATTCGAGAATATGGTAATGTCTTTTTTTATTAAAATTAAAATTAAGTTATAATAACGTCTATAATAAAAGTAGGTTTTTTTCTATATATTACCCTCATAGAGCAGTGGAAAGAAATTTTATTAGACAGAATGATTATAGGTTCACTGCTCCTCTGTATAATTATTTTTCACAGTGTTTCTAATGTGATGTGATGGGATGTACACATAATATATACATATATTCACCTTAATTACTTTAAAATGCTTAATGTATTGGTCTAAAATACATAAAGAAAATGTTGTAACAATATAAATACAACATTTTCTTTTATGAAGTAAAAATTCTATTTAGAATATATTTTAAAAATATGTTTATTATAAAAGATAAAGCAATGGTGTCGTGAAGCGGGTGACGGGGTTTCATATGAGTTTGAACAAAAAGACGACTACGCCGCACCGACTGTTTTGAATGATTCCAATCCATACTGGACTGCTGTCAAAGGAGCTATGGAAAAACTGTGAGATTATATTTTTTATTTATTATTTCTATCTTTTATATACAAACAGAGGGAACAGAAATAAATCGTGAGCGTCGTCGTGTCGTAGTGCAATAACGTCTAACTGTAATAGCGATTGTTGTGGGTTCAATCCCTATAGGGGAATTAATATTTACATTTCCCTATATAGTAGGTAAATTACCGCGTTGATTTTTACCACACAATGTACAATGTTTCAAAAATTGAGTGGAAAGTAGAGAAACCGAATGAATCAATACTTGTCTCTACCCTACTTTGTGGGGAAAAGAGTTAAGCTGTAGAAAATATTAATAATGAAAATGAAACGCTGCCATAAGCTGATTAAGTAAATTGTGATTTTCTAATATTGTCCCTGTCCGTTCATTCAATTATTATTATATTCTGTTACAATATTATAAAGCTACATTATTTATTGAGGCCAGTCAAAGGAGATGAAATAAAGAATAAAGATGAATTTACTTAAATTTATATTTCCATTTCTTCGCTCTGGTGTCGAGGTTAAGCGCGACGTTGAGTTCTGCCACTCAACACACAATGCCTGCAGAATTCGGCAGAAAGTGTCTTAACACATGGTTCCCTCTTCCTAACCTGCTGTGTGCTGGATACAGCGTGAAGCTGATTTTCATTATTTATTACATTTCTTATTAACATTAGAAAAATCACAAAGCATATGCTTTAACTATATAGCTAACGTAAAATTTTCTTTAGTTACAAAGAAAGGTAATTTACGTGTAACAAGAAACAAAACAGGAACAAAAGCTAGTTTCCTGAATACAAATGAACTACGAACTTTACTTGAATATACACACATACCGACGTGCCTCAGCCAATATCCGCTATGGTTGCGGGTTCAATTTCAATTAGTGGATTTTTATAACTGTTGTGTTTTCCTAATACTTCCTTTTTACATAAAATAAATACAGAATACAATTTTTCCAAAATAGGTAGAAAAAAAACGGCCACACTGTGTATTTTCTACCCAGACGCATCAGGCGTGCTAGTTGAGGAAATACATAGTCTAACTCATGATATTTCTTATCTTGTCCCGTAGACTATTATTACCTTAACTGGCACTTTAAAACTAGAAAACAATAATAATAAAAAACAGAAGAGATTATATATCTCTCTACTCACTCACGATATGCGGGAGGTGTATATAAATAAAAAAAACCGACAGACAGACAGACGGACGGACAACAAAGTGATCTTATAAGGGATCCTTTTGCCTTAAAAGGTACGGTATCTAAAAATATTATTTATAGAAAATCATATTTAAATTTATCATGTATTTAAAGGCCGTCGTAAACCAGGGGTATGACTGTAACGCGATGGTTGCGAGTTCGATCCCCACTCGGGGGATTATTTATTAATATTTTCATTTCTTCACTCTTGCCAGAGTGGCAACAAGGCAAAAAAGCCCGGCGTTGAGTTCCACCAACGTTGTTGAGCGTTGCGAGCGAGCAACGTTGTTGCGTTGAGCTCAACACGCAAAGCCTCGAACAATTCGGCAGAAAGTTGTGAACGGAGTATCTTAACACTAGGTTCCATTTGCTTACTCTTCTGTATGCGGGATACAGCGTGATTTATGTACTTAAATTTCTCATCTCATGCAAATTAAACTAACAATATTTTTTTTTCAGTAACATCCCACTTAACGTCCACACGTTCCCCGGTGGTACCGACTCCCGGTACTTACGCTTGGAGAACATCGGCGCAATCTGCCTGTCTCCAATGCGCCGTACGCGCCCCGCACTGCACGAGCACAACGAGAGCCTCCAAGTCTCTGTCTTCTTAGAGGGCATTACTGCTTACGAAGAGATCATACCCGCTCTTGCTAACTTGCAATAAAGTGTTTTTTCTTTGAAAATGTGTTTTTTTTAATGTTAACTAATATGACCTAGCTTAGCGACATCTAACCGTACACGGTATTGTAGTTTTTATTTTTTTTTTCTCCACTTCCACGCTGTACACCGCACACAGCAGGCTAAGCGGATGTAATCTAGTGTTAAGACACTCTGTTCTCCAACAAATTGTAGTTTGATTTCCTATAAAAATTGTTACAAATAAATATTTAATTATTTTGATAATTATTTTTATTGCATTTAAAATGGAGATCGTGGTTAAAAAGCGTCCGATTCTATACTTCGATATTCCAAAAATTTCAATACCAATTTAAAAGTATTCTAATAATTAACAAAATATTCTAAATGTGTATTATTCCAACTTTGCATACTAAATTGATAATACACAAAGTTTTTTTTTGCAAAATTGTATTTTATTGTAATTGTTTTACAAACTACAGTTAGAGTTAAGAAACTTATAGTTAACTAAAATAATTAAAATTTTATAAGTTTGAAAATCACTGCAATAAGATGTAACTTTAAAATCTAGCACTATTTTTATCTCTAGGTTTCTTAACTGTATTAGCCTTTATCTTTTGGCAATCCAGCTGAAGCTTTAAAAGGTTTAGCTACGAATTCTTGAAGCACAAGTGATTACTGGAAAGTTTCATTTTAACCATACCAGTGTGGTTTTTACTTTTTGAATATTTACAATTATTTTTTCAAATAAATTAAATTAAATCAGCTTTACGCTGTATCCCGCACATAGCAGGGTAGGCAGATGGAACCTAGTGTTAAGACACTCCGTTGCCCATTTTGCCGTAACTAACAACGTAAATGCTTATTCCTGTATATACGAGTACGTGTACAGTGATATTTTAAGAAAGTCTGACCAAGTGTAGAATAACATTTTTTTAGAGAAAACAGAGAGTTAAGTTGATACTAATCTACCTGGCACTCAATATCGCGTAATAAGTGAGAAATGGAGTATGACAGAAGTATTACTAGATTTTACTGCGTTTTTAGTGTTTGATAAGACAAAGAAAAAACAAACAATTTTAGGTAAAAAAATATTCCAAAATTAATATTACTGTCTGCAAAGAATTGCTTTTTTGACCTTTGAAAGCACCGGTTCCATGGTGTAATGGTTAGCACTCTGGACTCTGAATCCAGCGATCCGAGTTCAAGTCTCGGTGGAACCTAAGTTTCATTTTTTACATATTATTTAACTTTTTTTTAAATAGCCAAGATATATCTAAGTTTATATATTTAAATATGTTCGAATGCGTGAAATTTACTTTAAAAGAGTAATTTTATAAATTTAAATTTATGTATATGTATGATTCCTTAAAATATTTAGAATATGGAAGCCTGGACACGGAAGGATTTATTACAACGTTCTCTACTACGTCTAAAGGAAACGTTGTTTTGAGCACTTATATTTTTCATTATAATATTTTCAAATATAAACTGTAAACGCGACGGATGTGAGTTCCCAATCGGGGGAATGAATTATATTCATTTCTTCTCTCTGATGCCAAGACAAAGCGCGGATTTGAGTTCCGTCACTCAACATATATTCTTGAAAATTTTGCGTGCGTGGGCGGTGTATAAACAAATAAATCAGCTTCACGCTGTATCCCGCACACAGCAAAGAGGGAACCTAGTGTTATGATACTCCTTTCCCCACTTTCTGCCCAATTCTGGAGGCATTGCATGTTGAGTAGCAGAACTCAACGCCGCGCTTTGCCTCGAAACCAGAGCCAGGAAATGGAAATATAAATATAAGTAAATATTTCATCTCCTCAAGTGGGGATCGAACCCACAACCATTCGGTTTTATAGTCACACTTTGTGCCCCTGCGCCACTGCGGTGTATAGATTCCCATATTAGGTTCCCTCTGTCTACCCTACTAATAGGGAACATAGCGTGAAGCTAAGTAAACCTACTCTTAATTTGTATAGTACAAATGAAGAGTACGTTTTATATGCTATGTTATATAGGCTTACGAAACATTATTTCATTTAAAAAATATTATTTTTTATACAAGACAGTTAAATGTGGAATAGCATCAAATTAAATATTTTACCTAAATTAAATAAGTTTGAACCATTTAATATGTAGGTTATACAGCTTTTCGCAGCCATTTTATAGCGGACTAAAAATATGAAGTTAATGAAATGTTTTTTTATAAAAATAATTATTTTCATTAATATAATTACGTTTCCTAGATAAATAAAGTGTTTGTTAAATTCCCACAGTAACGAAAAAATTAAAAAGATAAGTAGGGCTATATATATGAAAAAAAAGTTAAGTATAACATTTTTAATAGTTTTGGATTTTATTACAGTTACGCGAAGAAATTCTTGAAGAAGCAGATAAAGAGATATTTTAAGTTTCGTAGTAAAAAGGTAAGGTCTGAGTCTGTGTGAATGAATAATGTGCCTTATTCAACTTTGAGTATGTTCCCATTGTTGCACTTTCTTTTGACTAAAAGGTAAAGTATGAAATTACCTATTTCAAAGCAGCTTAATTTTATAAAAATGTAATTAATAATATAAGATATAAATAATATGAAAATGAAATTTTGCTACATGTTATTGATATTTTGACAATTGTCTGTGATTGTTTATTTCTGCTTTTTTTTACTTTCTTTTTAAAGCTTCAGCTTCTTTTACCTTTGAAACTTCTCTTGGTCTACTCTACCACATGGATACAGCCAAGTAGTTGAGTAGGCCAATCACTTCAAATCCTACGTTTCACCTGCCTTTTGAGAAATTGTGTGTTGAGTGACGCAATTAAACGCCGCGCCTTGTCTTTGTTACCAGAGCTGAAAAATGGAAATTATTCGTTTTCCGTGTAGAAATTGGACAAACAACCGTCACCAGAAAGACGTGCCGCTGCGTCACGATGGCAAATACTAATTTCTACTACAAACAAATCTAAGACTGCTTTACTGCAGTAATAACCCATATATTATCAGCCAATATATATATCCGACTGAGAATCGAACCCACACACACACCACTACAGCGATTAGTAATTTAATTTTAACGTTTATTATATAAATTCCATAATTTACAAGAAGCGACTTCCTGTTTCCGACCGGCGTACTCGTATCGAGAGCCCCGGAGTAAAATTGAGTCTTATATAGGGAAATCTTCTTTCTCCGTAGCTTTTGCGTATCTTTTTTTTTAAAGTTAAATTATTATTATAAATTTATATAACATTTTAATGAAATGCAAGCTCACATATTTGGTAACTCGATAGATTGTCAAAACTTAATTGAACATCAAAAATTTAATATTTGAAACATTTCGAAATAATGGCAAAAATAAAGCTTTTTTACCAAAGTGTACAAAAATCTTTAAAAAGTTAAAACTTTAAGCTCTTGATTGCTATTTCTGCTCAATGCTGCTTGATAATTTACAACAGTTTTTTCGTATATTTTATTTACTAGCGGCCCGCCCACGGCTTCGCCCGCTTAAAATACATGATTATTGATTTAAGCAGAATTGATTGACAACTATAATAAAATAAAATAAATAAATAAATCAGCTTCACGCTGTATCCCGCACACAGCAGGGTAGGCAGAGGGAACCTAGTGTTAAGACACTCCGTTCCCCACTTTCTGCCGAATTCTGGAGGCATTGCGTGTTGAGTGGCAGAACTCAACGCCGCGCTTAACCTCGACATCAGAGCGAAGAAATGGAAATATAAATTTAAGTAAATATTTCATCTCCTCGAGTGGGGATCGAACCCACAACCAGTCGGTTTTGCAGTCACACCTCGTGCCGCTGGGCCACGACTGGCCTCACACCCTATAATAGAATGACAAACAAATATAAAGACAACATACAACAACATATATAATATAAAGACAACTATAATGACTTCTAATATGATTTTTTGTTACTTTAATCTGTAATATTCTATTATGATTTTTTTACGACATTATCGTAACTTCTGTAAGAATTTTTTATTGTTTCGAACTAAAAAATATGACCAATGTCGATATTTGATATTCATAAAATATACATAAAGCTAATTATTTATTATATATATACACACACACACACACACACACATATATATATATATATATATATATATATATATATATATATATATATATATATATATATATATTTATTTTGTAACATTACGTTCTTTTTACCTATGTTATGTTTTTTAAAGCTCTGTTAAATGTGCTGATGTCACTTAATAATTGTACTGCTTCAGAAACAGTCTTAAATGTACAATTATTAATTTGGTTAAGGATTCATAATATTCTTTGTAAAATAACTGTAATGTTTGCATATTAACTCCTGTTTGCATATTATTAGATAAATTAATAATTGGTAAATATGTAGTTATTACAGAGTACACGTAGAAAGGATGTTTTTAGGCATTTTTATATAGATTTATTTCAAACGAACGAACGAACCAAAAAATCTATGTATTTACTTGATATTTCTTTGAAGATCAAATCGTTCTTTATCTCTGTGTTGAATTAATTACGATTTAAACTTTACTGTTACGATTTATGAAGGTAATCTCTACTAACAATTCAATTTTGTTTACTTAAAATAAATAAATCAGCTTCACGCTGTATCCCGCTCATAGCAGGGTAGGCAAAGGGAACCTAGTGTTAAGACACTCCGTTCCCCACTTTCTGCCGAATTCTGGAGGCATTGCTTGTTGAGTGGCAGAACTCAACGCCGCGCTTAACCTCGCCACCAGAACGAAGAAATGGAAATATAAATTTAAGTTAATATTTCATCTCCTCGAGTGGGGATCGAACCCACAACCAGCTGGTTTTATAGTCACACTTCTTGCCGCTGCGCCACGACTGGCCTTGTTTACTTTATTGTATAAAATATTGTATAATAGTGCTTCAAAAATATATATTTTTATCAACAGTCATATAATCAAGACGTTTCGAATGTCATTCTTTAGCCAGGGTCATACCAGTGCGATTTATATATAACATTCGCTGGCAAGCTAATGCCTTGAGTTCATTCAAATGACGATAGCTTTTTTTTTAATGAACCGATTTTGATGAACCAAACTTTAGAACCTAAATTGAGTTAAAACAAAGCAATTGGTGAAATTTTCAAGTAAATCGGTTCAGTAGTTTCAGAGAAAAATGCGGACAACAATATGTCGACAGACAGACAGACAGACAGACAGACAGACAGACAGACAGACAGACAAGAAATTCAAAAAAAATCTTTTTGCTTTCTATTAGTCTTTTTAAGTATCCCTCTATCCATTTCAGTCAAAATTACTAAATGTACAGACAAAATATTTTTACTGTCTTATTATATATAGAGATAAATTATGGACACAAGATTCACCTTTGCTCCTTATCCAATGTATTCACATATGATTCACGAGGAAAATCTTTTACTTCCATTGTATTTTTCCAATTTTCACAACATTCTATAAGTTTTTGGAAAATATGAGAAATTGAGAGGTATGGATAAATAAGTATTTATATAGTTTTTAATTATAGAACATCCTTTTTTAAATTCGATTAAAGATTGAAAGAGTTAAATAATAAACATCAGAACATAGCTGTGTTATATAATCTGCATCTATTACGCAAATCGAGGAAAATCAAAATTTCCAATTATGTAAAGTGATCCTACCCGCGACCACTAATATTATAATTCCACACTACAGTACAGCCAACGAGTTGTGGCCACCACGAAGCTACATGAAAATGACAGCGCAAATTTGTTTTTTTTTAATATGAGTAGTTAGGTGCCACAGACTTTTGTTGTCCGTGCCTTTTTTTATTCTTGTGTGGTTAAAGTTGTTGTTTTCGGTTTCTTTTTTAAATATGAAGTGAACATTTTTATTTCAAATGATCAGCGTTTCTTTTTTATCAATATATGTGATTTAGTTTTGTGGTCGTTGTTCATGTTTTTGCGGTGCAGTTAGTAATAGGTTACGTAATATATTTATTACGTTATCATCTCTGTAGGAAATAGCCATTTTGATGTTATATTCCACTATATCAGTCACAGAACCTTCATTTGCCCGGCGAATGAACCTGTCGATAGATTCTTCCTCGGCGTCAGTGTAGTAGAGGCATCTTTTTGTATGTCTTGTTAAGGCGACAGCGTGTGATGTGCTGTCATGCAGGGTGTTACTGGTCTTAGATGATTCTTGATTTTATTGGTCTTAGAGTCTTGGATGATTACTACAGATTCGTACGTAAGTCCCTGAGATTCGTTGATTGTCAGGGTGCGCAAGTTTCACCCCTTTCCATATCCTTCCTTGATTAGATCCGCTTTTTCTACATGTGTGTGGACCAGGTACAGGGTGGAAGCACCCGTGAGTCGCTTTCTCAGGAAGCGAGTTGTCTGTTGGGCTGAGTAGATTCCGTTATAAACTTCGTTGAGTGCGTATGTTATGTTCGCTAGCTCTTGTCTGATGGCCGTCAAGAGGTTTGGGCCGATATAGTGCATTTGGAAGAGGTTTAAACTGTCGACTAAGGGTAGTTGGTTTGTGTCCCCGATAAGAGTAAGAGTCTTGGCCTTTGATAATATGACCGCCATTACGATTGCCACAAAATGGTTCATTAAAGCCTCCCGAAAGCCCAACTTTAGGGAAACCACAAAACAATGTTTTAACGTTATTCTATAGTATCTGAAAAGCTTGTGCTCGTTACATCCGTGGTGCCGGCCGCCTCACACCATTACCGTTGGATTGTTTTCTTTTACGTTTTACGTTTATAGCCAAAAACTTGATAATGGCTATTTAAAAACTTATACCGTTAAAACTGTTTCTCCATTGTAAATGTAGGACATTATAGACATTTATTTAAACTCGAATTATAATGGCTTAAGATATTTTATATTTTCTTTTTGTATAATATTATCATTATTGGTAATTGACCTTTGTTTTCTGGTCCCTAGAAATAAATTTGTCAAATAAGCTTATTGATAAGAGTAATGGCTGTTGGGCTTATATTGTTTTTTATCACTTTATTGTATCCTGCATATATTCTAGGCTAGGTAGATGGAACCTAGCGTTAATACACTATGTTTCCCACATAACTTTTGAAACATTGCGTGTTAAGTGATGAAACTAAATGCTATACTTTGTCACGTTACTAATCAGTGGCGTAGCTGGGGGGGTGCGAGCGGTGCGGTCGCACCGGGCAACAAATGGAAAGGGGCAACAAAGTCTACGATCAATTCTTCTAATTTTTTTTCAATCAAGAATCAAGGAATGTACAAGAAAAATAAGAGAATGAAAATGAAAAATACAATCTCGCTATCATGTCAATTGAACATGAACTAGTCGATACTATTGATTTTGAAAATGTGATTAATGACTTTGCTAGTTAAAAAGAGCGTAATCTCCGTTTTAAATTTTTGCAATAATTTTTACCAAAATCTAATGTTATAACTTATAACTTAACTTAGCTTCACGCTTTATCCCTAGCGAGGTAGTCGGAACGGAACACCAAACGCCGTAGCCAGACCGTAGTCTCAACATACCTCTTTCGCCTTGTCCACTGTTATCAACCTCTTCATACATGCCCTCCGGGGAGTCCTCATGCTTTTTATATGACTTTCCTCCAGTATCTTTGATACTGTGTTTTCGAAGGTCAACCGAGGTCTCCCTCTATCTCTCTTACCACTCACTTGTCCATCATAAATCTTTTTTGCCATTATTTCATCACTCATTCGTTCGACGTGCCCAAACCAGCTGAGCGTGTTCTTCTTCATTCTCACCGTGACATCCTCGCTAATACCTGCCATTCTGTGTATCGCTTCATTACGGATTCAATCGGCTAAGCTGACTCCGCATATCCTACGAAGAGATTCTCCACGGCATTCATCTTTCTTTCATTCTTCTTCTGTAATACCCACGTTTTGCTGTTGTTTAACAGCGTCGGTACCAACACTGCATTGTGTATGGCCAAACGCGCAGGTGTGCTGACGTTTCGCCGTCACATCAATGCAGCTAAGGCTCCATTAACCCTGTTACCGGCAGCAATACGCCTTTCCACATCCATCCCGTATTTTCCATCTCTACTGAACAATCTTCCCAAATATACCACTTCATTCACCTATTCTAATATTTTACCATTTACACTGATTTTGCGTCCGTTCTTCATTTCTTTCAAAAATGACCTTGAGATGAATTTCAGAACCTTTGTCTTATTCGCATGGAGGCTTAGACCATTATTTTCACACCCTTCTTTCAGAGTGGTGACCAATGCCCGCAACTCGCATTCTGATGATGCAATAAGCACTGCATCATCTGCGTACAGCAGGCAATTCACATTCAGGTCACCTTTCACTTCAGGCCAACTTTCACTCCCATATTACTTTGTTTCACTCCATGGAGACAGCTTTTTTTTTTATGGAAAAGGACAAGGCAAACGAGCGTTCGGGTCACCTGATGGTAAGTGATTACCGCCGCCCACGGCCCCGTGCAACACCAGAGGAGCTACAGGTGCGTTGCCGGCCTTTAAGGTGGAGATAGACGCGCTTTTTGAAGGTACTCATGTCATATCGACCTGGAAACACTGCCGCGGGTAGGCCATTCCACAGTTCCGTGGTGCGTGGAAGGAAGTTCCTACGAAACTGCACAGTAGTGGATTGCCACGTATCCAGGTGGTGTGGATGATATTTCAGCTTATATCGTACTGTGCGGTTAGAAAATTCGGCGGCAGGTAATAGATCAAACAATTCTTCAGAACACTCCCCATGATAAATGCAATAGAGAACGCACAGCGAGGAAACGTCTCTACGCAAAGCCAAAGTATCAAGCCTTTCACAGATTATTGGGTCCCCAATGATTCGAATGGCTCTACGTTGTATGCGATCGAATGGTTCAAGCTGATACTGAGGTGAACCAGCCCAGAGATGAGAACAGTACTCCATATGAGGCCGAACCTGCCTGCCTGCCGGCCAAACGGTGTTTTGGCGTGAAGTACCGTCTCGCTCTGTTGATGACCCCCAGTCTCTTCGAGGCCAACTTGGCCTTGCTTTCCAAATGATTGCGATACTGGCAGTCACTCGAAACATTGAGGCCCAATATACTGATACTGGGCGCGGCTGTAAGGGGAATATTCTGAAAGACTGGTGAGACGATAAATGGATTTTTTTTTGTGGTTAACGCGCAAACTTGTGTCTTCAGGGGGTTAAACTGAACTAGGTTCCTTCCACCCCATGAGGAGACATTGTTGAGGGATGCCTCAACGGAAGACACAAGTTTATTTCGGCACTGTTCGGCGTTTTCCCGAGAAAGACTTGCTCGGCCGGAGTAAACAGCGTTCACCGTGCTATCATCTGCATAGCAATGAATGCTAGAATCCTCTAACATGTCATTGATATGCAGAAGAAACAGCGTAGGGGACAGCACGCAGCCTTGGGGAACGCCAGCGTTCACGGGTATATGATTAGAGCAAAAACCGTCGACAGCGACCTTGATGCTGCGCCCAGTGAGAAAGCTGGCGATCCACTTGCATAAATTCTCGGGAAGCCCATAGGATGGAAGTTTAGTCAGGAGCGCCTCATGCCACACTCGATCAAAGGCCTTCGCCATGTCCAAACTAACTGCCAGGCCCTCTCCCTTGCCTTCAATAGCCGCAGCCCAGCGATGGGTAAGGTAAACTAGAAGATCACCGGTTGAGCGACCATGGCGAAAGCCATATTGTCGGTCACTAATCAATCGGTGATCCTCTAGATAAACCAAAAGCTGGCTATTGATAATGCTCTCCATGACTTTTGAGAGCAGGGAGGTGATAGCAATAGGCCTGTAGTTAGATGGATCGGAACCATCGCCTTTCTTTGAGATCGGGTGGATAAGAGCGCTCTTCCATGAGTCTGGGACAACGCCGACTGAGTAAGAGTGCCGAAACAAACGCGTTAGCACCGGTGTCAGCTCAGGAGCACAGGAACGGAGCACTAAGGGAGAGATGCCATCTGGCCCGCTCGACTTGTGGATGTCCAAAGAGGACAGAGCTCGCCTAACAGCTGTTTGGTTAAACTTAACCTCAGGCTATCCAAATACAAATTGAACAACCAAGCTGACATTTTTTTTTTCGTGAGGAAATCCTGTTACAGATACCGGCCCGAGTGGGGACTCGAGCGGGTTATGTGGGACTTGCGGACTGGCAGATGTAGGCCGTTCGAATACCCACTAAAATCTCACGGTGCTCCTCCTCGACCGCCACTGGCCGCGAGACGCGGGGACAATAGTCTTCCGCGAAGCGCGGCGGCGGGAGCCTGCAAGGCACGTCGCGGAGTCAAGGGTGTGTGGTCACCCTCGACGGCCTGCTCGGAGTAGCGCGCGGGAGGAACCTGCGCGCGACTACTGGAGCCAGGTTAGTAGGCGGCCAGCTTCCCCAAGCTGACCGCCCTCTGGCTCATTAGGGCGGAAGGCGGCGATCGTGTGCTGCCCTCCGGAACCAAGCTGACATGGCACAACCTTGTTTAACACCCGATCGGATGTCAAACCAGGGCGACACGCCAGCTCCTACTCGCACGCAGGCTGAGTGATCTCTGTAAAGAGACTTTACGGTCTGCAGCAAGGGTCCCGCTCACATTGTACCGGGGTAGTATCTTCCATAATTTCGCTCTTACAACTCTGTCAAACGCCTTTTCCAAGTCTACAAAAGCACAGAAAACTTTTTGGTTAACGGCTATAAATTTTTCCGTGATCATGCGGAGGGAAAAGATCTGATCGATACACCCTCTTCCAGGTCTAAAGCCTCCTTGGGCCTCCTACAACGGCCTTTCAGATCTCTCTTGCATTCTTCTCGCTAATATTTTAGCATAAACTTTACTACTTGAGGCCGGTCGTGGCGCAGCGGCACGAGGTGTGACTGCAAAACCGACTGGTTGTGGGTTCGATCCCCACTCGAAGAGATGAAATATTTACTTAAATTTATATTTCCATTTCTTCGCTCTGGTGTCGAGTTTAAGCGCGGCGTTGAGTTCTGCCACTCAACACGCAATGCCTCCAGAATTCGGCAGAAAGTGGGGAACGGAGTGTCTTAACACTAGGTTCCCTCTGCCTACCCTGCTGTGTGCGGGATACAGCGTGAAGCTAATTTAATTTTATTTTTTTTTAAACTTTACTACCCAAGCTAATCAAACCGATAGCCCTATGGTTTGCGCAGTCTTTCATCGTGCCTTTATACAAAGGCACGATGAACGCACCTCGCCAATCATCTGGGATCTCCCCTGATTTCCAGCATAAATTGTACAAAAACCAGAACAAGTCCAAAATGCGTGGCCCACCATATTCGATCATCTCGGCAAAAACTCCATCTGCTCTCGCTGCCTTACCACATTTCAGACTTCGTATTGCATTCTCAACTTCTTTTATACTGATTTCGCCATCAGCTACATCAACATTTAACATTTCGCTGTTACTTGAGACTGAGGACTCCATCACATTCATACATCTCCTTGTAAAATTCCGCCCATCGCTGCAAAATGTGTGGTTCTTTCGTGAAAATTTCATCGTCCTTCGAAAGCAACCTCGCAAGCAACCTCGAGAAACACTAACTTCTCGTCAGAAAAGCTACGTGTTTTCTCTGAAGTTGTTCGTTAACCTTTCGTCTCTTTTATTCTCTGCCTTTTCACGCTTCATCTTCGCGTTTGGTGATTTTGTAGCTTATACTGTTTCTTTTTAATTTCTCTCATACTTTTATCCTTAGCTGAGGCTTTATAATCCTGCCATGCTTTCTTTTGTCTTTTTATAGCAGTTTCCACTTCATCATCCCACCATTCGTCGCGGTTTTTGGTAAAGCCTTCCTTCTTTCCCTTTACCACATACCTCTATTGCTGCTTCTTTCATGCAATCGCTAAGGTTCTACCAGCATACTCCAATACTTTCATTTCCAGATTCGCTGCTGTCTAGCTTCTTGGTAACTCTTTCTTGATATTCCTCCAAGTTTGGACACCTTGTGTAGTTGCGCCAACCTGCAAACAGACCCCTTATTCTAGCAACGACTAGATAATGGTCTGTTCCCAGCTCAGAACCACTAAACACTCGCGTGTCTATAACTTGGCTTCGAATACGCTGATCCACTAGGAATAAATCAATCATACTTTTCCCTTCCGCTCGCTCCCATGTATACATGTGAATTTATTTGTGTTCAAACGTCGTTTTTGCCACAAACAAATTCCTTTTCTTGCAAATTTCCAATATAAGCTTTCCAGTCTCATTTATTTTCTTGTCACCATACTGACCACTCCCACCCCCTCCCTCGTAACCGCTTCGCGCAGTTCCGATTCAAATCGCCACATATTATTAATTTTTTATTCCCTCTAACGCTACCTAGAACATCCCTGACACTCTCCCAAAACTCCTCGAGTTCGCTTAATAGAGCTGTGGATACTGGCGCATACGCAACTAACAAGAATACTCTTGTTAACCCCAGCTTGAAGCGAACCCAAAACAGTTTCGGGTTGATCGCCTTGTATTCAACTGCTGCACTAACCAATCGAGAGGACAATAACACCTACACCTTGACAGCCCCGCTCGCTCTCTGGTACGCCGGCCCAGAAAGCGACCCGACTGCCCGGCAAATCGGTCGTGTCATTGCCCTTTCGCTTGGTCTCTGTCACACAAACGACATCCAAATCTCTATCATCCATCGCATCTAATAATTCATTCATCTTTTCTTCCATCCCTCCTCTTACATTCCACGTAGCTATTTGTAGCTCCGTCCTCCACCTCGTGGCGTGTTGGGTGGCGGTCTCCAACGCCGCATTCGTCGCCACTTGACACACCATTGTACCCCCATTATAACTTATATATAGTTATTATAGTTTTGAAGCAATAAAAAATTATATATCTACTCTACTGTGGTTTGAAATCTGAAATTATTTTGACCATTTTAAAGGGCAACAAGTCCTAAGCCGCACCAGGCAGCAAATACCCTAGCTACGCCACTGTTACTAATACAAAATATTTCATTCCCCTAAGTGAGAACCGAATCCACAACCATAGCATTTACAGTCAGATCATGTACTGCACCATGATGGCCTAGAACTTAAGTCATAAAATAATAAAAATCGATTCTATGCTCATTAATATAAAATAATTATGAATGTGCTAGCTATATGCGCAAGTCTGTATAAAAATACCTAAGGCAAACGCATTAAAAAATACAAGCGCAAAGAATACCGCATTGAGGCCGTTATAAAGGTTGCAGTGAATAAAACACAAGAGACGATTACGTTTTGGATCAGAACGAAGCTTCATTTTAATTCTTGTTATTTTTTTTTATATCTTTTCTCTTTTTCGTTTTATTGCAAGACAAATTTTGAAGGCCAATGCCGGTGACGGTTGTAAGTTTGGTTCTCACTATTTTCCATCACTCAATACAGAATATCTTGAAAATAAGGTGGAAGGATTACAACGAAAAGTTAAATTTAAAAAATATGTGTGTTAATGTATTTGAACCTGCGCTTTTTGGATAGCGCACCAAGTATTCTTGGAACTTTGTTATTACATATTTTTCTTTGCATCCATACACATCTTTAACTAATAACTCATCAGCAAAATAGAAGGAACAGCAAAATAGAATTTAAAAAGAAAATTTAAAATTACTTAGAGCTGTCTAAATGAAAACGTCAGGTTAACCGCATATTTCAATTTATATGAAAGACAGTTTCGAATTAAGCATTCCGTACATTTGTAGTCCGATTGGCAATACATCCACTATTCGCGTCACGTCGAACCAACAGTTTACAAACGATCTGTATTCCTGTATCACGTTTCATGCTAGTTTTATATCACTATTTGAATTTTTCTCTTTATAGACTTGGTAAAAATGTAGGTAAATGTATGAATTTGATTTAACAAAGTGAACAATTTATTAGCTATGTAGATTTTTATTTCTAATTCTGTATGAAAAGTATAATTCAATGAAGTTCAATAGCGATACAGCGTCCGCGACTCAGATTCGTTCTGGTAACATGATAGCGGGGCGTTGAGTTTCGTCACTTAAGTTAAACACACAATAGCTCCAAAAGTGGGGAAAGGAGTGTCTTAGCACTGGGGCCCCTCTGATAACTCTGATATATGCTGGATACTGTATCCAGCATCCATCATATAGCAGGGTGAAACTTAAATAAAAAAAAAATCTTTACTCTACTAAGACACGCAATTTCGAAAAAATATTAAAACAGTTGTAGTAGCAAAAATTATTATATTCTCCTATTACTTTGTATCATATTACAAAATTATATATTGTTTTTACTTGTAATTGTATAAAAAACAAATAAAATACATTTCTTGGAATACTTACTTCGTTTTATCTTTATATGAAGGGCTTATAAACTGTCCCCTAACACCAACCTTTCTTTCGCCAGTTTTCTTTATGAGTAACTTAAGGAAAACAAAAATATATAAAATATTACTTTTTTACACATAGGTACATGTTTTTATGTCTAGGTAACTTTAAAAAAAATACTAGAAAATTATAAATACTAAGAATAATTTATAATAAGCTAACATTAACAGGATTAATTTAATAAAATCTTTTTTTATAGATATTTTATTGTATGACATTTTAATTGATAGGTACCATTCGCATCGTAGGAGTGACTGTAAACGCGACAGATTGTGAGTTCGATTTAGTGGAGGAAATGAGGACTTGAGGAAATTAATTATTATTTATTAAAATTGTCATATCTTTGTTCTGGCTGAACTCCGTCACTGAACACGCAATGGCTCAAAAACTTCGGCGAAAAGTAAGGAACGGAGTATCTTTGCACTAGATTGCCTCTGCCTACTCTGCTATGTGCGAGACATAGCGTGAAGCTGATGTAATTTTGATTTTTAAAAAAATATATATAACACAACAATCTCCATATTAAAACGTTTTAGTACAAGTAAAATATAAATATAAATTACCTATATACCTTAGGCAGAAGATTTTAAGCGAAAGGACAAACTTTTTGATTTATGTCGCAATATGAGAACTTTTACACTTAAATTTTACCGCAATATTCAATTTTATTTATGTTAAGGCTGAACGTCGACGATAAGTTTTCCTACAATACCTAATAGAATCAAAATAACAGTTTTCTTGTATAGTCAGATATTACTTATATTGTAAAAATATTGTGTTATAAATACAGTGCGGGGAACGGAGTGTCTTAGCACTAGGTTTCATCTGCCTACCCTGCAGTAAGCGGGATGCAGCGTAAAGCTAGTTGATACATTATAAATTGATATTTATTTCATTTTAATGATATCAATATTTATAATGGTCTCAGTATCAATAGTCCTTGGCTTATTACTGTTGACCTATTATGGCCCAATCATTATGCTCATCAGAAATCTCATTTGTAGAACACGCGATAAGAACCAATTGATAATGAATATTTAAAAGTTCTTAATATTTTACTTGAAATATAATTATAATTGATTATTTTCACAAAGCTTAATAGTAAGAGTCTTTATGCACTCTATCACTCTAGTCAACAACGCTTGACGTTAAGTTCCACCACTCATAGTGTCTGGAAACTTGGCTGTAAAGAGGAAAACGGAGTGTTTTAACACATATTTTCCTCTACCGGCTTATCACTCTTTTTATATACGACAAACATCTACTTTTTTTCGTGTCTGCGATTACGTAACATAGTGGAACCTAATATTGCACTTTAGCAAAATGTGAAACACATCTGCGTTTCACTTACGTTTTCGATGAACAATGTACTTCTGATATCGAGTCATTTTCCACAGCTATTTCAAATAAAGTTGTAAGTAAGTTGAAAAATGAACAGGATTTTTGAATATGCAACAATAGAAAACGAATGTTTATTCTTGTGACTGACTTAGATATATTATTTTATATGTAACTAGGTTGCAGTTTCTTATTTTCTTAGGATATCTATCTCACGAATAAAATAAAATTTAGTACTGTTTATCATTTTATCTGAATACTAGCAGTTTTTTTACGCTTATTTTATTAACTCTAATAATATAATCTCTTTATTTCTCCTAATATTTTGAAATCAGTTTAAAATCATTTTAAATATACTCCTAATCATACTTCAATGTAAGAGCCGAGCCCAGAACCATCGCAATGGACTCCTACTTCTACAAGATTGCCCAATATGATAATATTCAGGCTTAGTTTGAGAATATTTAGTAATTTTCAACTGTCAGAGGCACCGGTTCCATGGTGTAATGGTTAGCACTCTGGACTCTGAATCCAGCGATCCGAGTTCAAGTCTCGGTGGAACCTAATTTATATATTTTTCTCAATGATATAATTCATAATTATATCTGTGAAATTCATGTTTTGTTTGTTTTACATTTAATTTTACATTTTTTTGGGACTCCCATACGTTTTTCATACGTTATTTATTTAATTATTAACACAGTTTATTAATTTAATTATAAATTAAGGAAGATCAAAATCTTGTACTATTGTAATTTATAAAGGAATAAATTTTATAAAGTCATTTGTCATACTTGTCCTTTGCATTGACTATGTTTTAAGAGTTCTATTACATTTGGTGAGACAATGACGTATTTATACTTTTGAATAACTACAGGAGATGCAATCAAAGTTTGAGGACAATATTTACAGATGAACATTCAGACGCACATATATACAGGTCAAAATCATCTCAATCATCTCAATCAGGTCATAGGACTTAGGACTACGTGTGGAACGGAGTGTCTCATCGCTAGATGAATACAGCGTACAATACTTTCCGTAAAATAAACAAAATTTCTTCTTAGACTGGCTTTGGAATGACTTTGTAACCAGAAATATATAGATAAAACAGATAGATAGATAAATAAACGAAGAACTCCTTACGAGGAAAATAAACACCATTTCATATAGACATTATTTTCTAACGGGAAGGCAGTTTGCGCAAGTTATCAATATTTTACAGCATTGCGGAGAACCGGGCTTCCTGTGCGATGAGTTATTTTAAACAATCCTGTGCCCTGGAAACTCCTCCCAGTACTAATGTTTGTAATTAAAGTTATTTTATGATTATTATACCAGAAGACGGAAGCCAGTCGTGGCACAGGGGCACATGCGTGTGACTGTCAACGCGATAGGTTGTGGATTCGATTGCCACTCGAGGAAATTATTTATATATTTAATATTGACATTTCCTTGCTCTGGTCAAAGCGCGGCGTTCAGTTCTACTCAACACGCGATGCCTGTGGAATTCGGCAGATAGTGGGGAACTGAGTGTCTTAACACTAACTAATTAAGTTCAATTAAGTGACATTATTGACGGAATGTAGAGATATGAGAGATTACCTTTTTAATCAAAATGACTGTAGGAAGGTGGGACAAGAACAGGGAAAGAATTTCAGGTTTCATTTTCATGAAGCTGAAAAAAATATTATATGTTTTTGGTATTCCTACAGCTACACTTATATCGCTTGTGAAAGCTTTAATTCCACTTCATATAAATTTTGTAGTTTTTTTTATCACAAAAAAGTAAATAAAATATATCTGTTAAGTATATTAAGGCATATGTTTAACCGGATAAATGATTTTGAGTTCAAATCACATCATGAGAATATTACAATATAGGTAGTGTTTTGGTGTAGGTACAGGGTGTAGGTCCCTTGCTACTATTTTTTTTATTTTGGTAGTTTTCCTTTTTAATTTGGTCCTTTAGGAAAATTCTCTACATTTATATATTACTAGAGGAGGCCAGTCGTGGCGCAGGGGAACAAACTGTGACTGTAAAACCGACTGGTTGTGGGTTCGATCCCCACTAGAGGAGATGAAATATTTACTTAAATTTATATTTCCATTTCTTCGCTCTGGTTTCATTTTCATATTGCATAATTCTAGATCAACTGGAAGTACAATATTCTTTTTTTTTTTTCAACTTCACGCTCTATCCCGCACACAACAGACGGACAACAGAGTGATCTTATAAGGGTTTCTTTTTTCCTTAAAAATATAAATAAAAATATTTACAAACATTTTTATCACCTTTATAAACAAAAAACCTAATAAAGAACCATTTAAACTAAAATCGTTTATACAACCAATAAAAATTAAACATAAACCGGTTATGCGGAACCAGTGCCTGGCACCGCGACAGCCGTCTACGGTAAGCAAATGTAACGATGCAATTCAATTACATTTCAGTTTCATGAAGCATTATATTTTAACTGACGTTAGGATTTCGTGTTTGATATACATTTTCATTTTTTTTAACGTATTGTTGACTAAATTTGTCACGAGTAGATATGTCATTGGTATATTAAATAGATACTAAATAATTTGCACAACACAAAATTGCTTTTTTATTTGATAATAAGCCTAGAAGAGAGAAAAGTGTATTGTAGCATAATTAGGAAAAAAAACTCCTATAATCCTTATATAAACTTTAGAAAAGTTTTAATAAACTTAAAATAAATTGAATATTTAAAGAAACGTCTGCCTTACCTATGTGGTATAGCTTATATAAGGAAACAATATAAATCAATTGAATTGTAAATTGTAAAGCTGTCAGTATTGGAGTGTGGCGCCTGGCGCGGAATTGGACGAGCTTATGCGATTCTATTACCATTCAACTGCATTTAGTTTAATGTTAAATGTGCTTGTCGTTTATTTTTATCGCTCTTTAATTTTTGTGATATTTAAACTTTAACTTTTATATCACCTTTAAAAGATACTTGCTTTGGCCAGTCGTGGCGCAGGAGCACAAGCGGCACTGAGTTCTGCCACTCAACACTCAATATTACCAGAAATCGGTGAAAAATGAGGAACGGACTCTCTTAACACTAGGTTCCATGTGCCTGCCCTGCTGTGTGCGGGATACAATGTGAAGTCAAAAAAAAATGTTTTAAAATTATTTTGATATTTATTTCGTATCATATAATTTTGAAAACTATTTTCTGACCTTTTTAAAAATTGTAATTGAACAGTTTTCAAAATAAGATGATTCTATTTAACTGAAATATGACATACAGTTAGTTTAATATGGATACGTACATTTGCTACGTACAATTTTTACTTTGCTCAATGACACGATTAATGATTGTTATCAACTTATGTTAATATCATTTAGATATTTGCATAAATGAAGATGTTGGCGGAAGAGATATAATAAAAAAAGATTTTCTCGCTTGTTTTTTTTCGGTTCTTTTGAGTTATACGATTTATCATGCCCGGAAAACTGAAAAAAAAAATATTATGATATTTAAATTGTATCATAAAATATTATATTGTAATCTAAAACAGAACCCATGACCGCCGGTCCAACTCCACTCACAGTCCTTGCATGTATGTACATCATGATGTGGTAAAAATATATTAAAAAAATAATTGAACAGATAAATCAAATATTCTTCATGTGATATACGATGAAGGTATCCCGCGTCAAATAGCTATTTATAAAAGTTATGAGTTACATTCATTATCTGCCCACCATTTTATATATAACAAAAATACACATTTCATTTTGTGAAATATAAATAAGACGAATAAAACTAACGTTATATATGTATATATAAAATAACGCTATCTATAGGAATCCTCCTTACTAGGTGACAGTAACATATTGATACTCTGTACTCTAGCTTAGCCAACTTATAATAATTCTAAATAAATCTGTAACTGTCTGTCTGTAACTGTAAGAGCGATTGTTTTGGGTTAGATTCTTAGCCCCTAAGGGGATGAATTATTTTTATTTCGATCTGGTAAGACAAAACGCGGCGTTGAGTTACGCCACTAGACACGCTACTCGAATTCAGATGGAAAGTTGAACAGAGAGAGAGTTATATGACAGTAAGTTCTCTCTACCTACCTTGATATATGGAACATCTCGCGTGCATCCGGTATTATTGCTGCGCTACGATGCAACGTTCAGAAGATGGAAAAAAATTCAAAATAAACATTCTCTAAAGTAACATCGAACGCATACCAATTGCGAAGTATTCATAGTCTACCTCTTTTGATAAATACTCCATAATGCCATTATATTATTAATTGGTGAGCAAATATGGCCGTGATTACTCACCGACACTTCAGTTTGATGAAATTATAATTAGGTTACTTTGTTGTTTAAACTATTAAAACCGAAGTAACGAAATTCTGAATTTGACTTGTTCTTATTAGGTAATTATTATAAGTTGGAACAAAAATTCTGGTCTATAAAAATATATTTCATAAAAATGTTAAATTGTTATGTACTTTAAATAAAGCGCTCGTAAAATTTACGGGAATATTCTAATGTCTTGTCTCGTATGAACGTATCATACTAAGACTTGCCCTTAATTTCTTTCCAGTCCATTTAAGCTCTTAAACATTAAATACCGCAAAGCAAAATGGATGCAAAGTCAAAGAAATGCATTCGCACAGATTCAGACGGATTAACCTGTATTAGACATTTTGAAAAAAAAAAAACAATTATTTATCACTGTTAAGAGATAAATATTTATATTTAAAAAAATATATTATATATTTTTTTATTATATACTTAGACAAAGCGCCCGGTTGGGTTACGTAGTAGTGAAAAATGTGAACAAAATAACTTAAAACTAGATATTTTTTAATACAACAAAGTATGAGACGGTTCTAAATTAAATAAATCAAAAATTACAGGTACAAACACCAAATAATACTACTTTTTAGGGGTGGATTTAAAGAAAATCCATTTGTAACGATATGTACAACTTGCACACGTAAGACATTTAACGATAAGAATCGTTGTAATACAGAATCCGCTTCCCAGAGTTCAAGAGGTTATAAATCTTCAATTCTATTCGACACTAAATTGTAGAGGAGTCCCGGTGCGCCTCCCGACTACCAATTTCGAGAAAATTGCACCTTTTACTGTGATTTGTGCAGGTACTGTTACCTTTTTTTGTGTTTTATTAAAAGTTCTAATTCATTTACAGCCAGGTACAGCATATTAGGAAATTATATTGGAATATGTAAAAAATATATGTAAGATTGTAAATTTATGCATTTTTGTTTTTTTTTACGTACATTATATAGAGATATATCTATAGGTCAATACTATTGAATGTTGGCTATTGAAGCCGATCGTGGCGCAGAGATACAAAATGTGACTGTAAAATCGACTGGTTGTGGGTTCGATCCCCACTCGAGGAAGTGAAATATTTATTTACATATATATTTTCATTTCTTCGCTCTGTTGTCGAGGGAAAGCGCCGCGTTGAGTTCCGCCACTCAGCACGCAATGCCTCCAGGATTCGGCGGAAAGTGGCGAACGGAGTGTCTTAACATGCGGCTCCCTCTGCCTACCTTGCTATGTATACAGGGTGAAGCTGATTTATTTATTGAATGTTGGACTCCTTGTTAAGATGAAACATAACTGCTCACTTGTTTGTGTATAATTGCATCGTAAGCATCGTAAACATTTTGGTTCAGCGATCAATAAATTAATTAATTAATTAATTAAATCCTCGCACTAACTTATTTTCTAGCCTAAAACCAATTTATTAGTTTTTGAAATTTGCAATACTTAAAATTATAAATAATAAATAAAACTCTCAAACTCAAATACAAAAATCCCAATACATTAATAGTGTTGCTAGCAGAATGTGAAATATTTCGAGAATTTATTTATAAGTTTAAAGTTATTCAAGTCAAGGTTGCCATCTCTTAGCTAGTGAATATTTAGTCACTAAACAAAAAGCCAGAAGTATTCTCTAGAAATGCAAAACATTAAAAATTCTGACGTTGAGAATTCCGCATCGACGCTTCAACGCAAATGTTGCTGTGCATAAAACATACGCGCTCATCAAGTGTTTAGAGATAGTAAGCTGATTTTAGAGACGTTTTTTAGCTCCGTGCAGTATCCTGCATATTGTAGTGTAAACAGAAGGAACCTAACGTTAAGTATGAGTACCACCATTCACCAATGAATGTTTCAACGATTGGGCGATGTGTAGGAAACGGAATTAAGTTTCTTAACAGGGAACAGAGTTCATAGATAACACTAGGTTTCTATGTAGGTGTTCTGGGAACCTGATAGCTATGTTCGGGATGCATCGTAAAGCTAATATATATATATATATATATATATATATATATATATATATATATATATATATATATATATATATATATATATATATATATATGTATTTGAATTTGTTTGAAGTTAATAAAAGTTTATAAAACAACTTTGTTTTTTTGTGAAAATCAACACTAATCTTCATTGTAGTGGCAATTTACAATATAAAATGTATAAACTTCATAACATATTATATGTCATATTAGGGTTCATTTTTAGGCATGAGAAGTTTGTAAATTGCTTACAGTAAGTAACGTTACCTAGATTTGCGCCCTCAAAACCCAAAAACTTGTTTGTACATACCAATCAATCGCAAAAACATTACTTTTTAAAAGTAATATATTTTGATTTGCTGTTTAAACATTTTATCTAGATAAATTAAATCTTATCTCCAAGACGAAAAAATAGATAAGCCATGCACCATATTGTTATATTAAAATATTTCCTTTTTTTTATTGAAATATTTACTGAAGTTCTGAATGTCAACGTGACCGATATTGGTTTGATATTCACTCGAATATTAAATGATCACTTCAAAGCTGAAGTCAGGAAGTTTGGTATTTTTTTACAAAATTGCATTTCCTTATTTTTGATTGATGAGGCCAGTCGTGGTGCACGGGCACAAAATGTGACTGTAAAATCGACTGATTGTGGTTGCGATCCCCACTCGAGGAAGTGAAATATTTATTTACATTTATAGTTTAATTTTTTGGCTCTGGTGTCAAGGCAAAGCGCGGCGTTGAGTTCCGCAACTCAACACACAATGCCTCCAGAACTCAGCGGAAAGTGGGGAACGGAGTGTCTTAACAATGGGTTCCTTCTGCCTACCCTGCTTTGTGCGGGATACAGCGTGAAGCTGATTTTTTTTTCTTATTTTTGATATGAAGCCTTAACCTCCATATGTAGTGCCGTAATTATATATATTTTTTTACTAATTATTATTGATAAATAGATCGTTAATACTAACTATAAATAACTTTTCGTTTCCAGTTAGTTAGTTACCTTCACCACAGTTTGTTTGACCACTCAGTAATTTGTTTAACACGTCCACAAAGTTGTATGCGGTTTTGTGACATGAAACATGTTAAAGTTTCACTTGTTTATTTATTTTTTGGTTTATAGATTAAGATAGACAAAGAAAACATAGTGTTGAGATATCCCCTTCTCCTTTTTTACCGAGTTGGACACTAGAAGTATATAGTATTTAAAATATTTTATAAGATGTATCTAATTTATTTATTTTCTTAATACATATTTAACTATTTTATATAAATAAGCTATAACGATTTGCAATTTTCTTGAACATGGCTCCTTAAAAATATGTCAAATAATCTTCCTACTTTATCTATTTTTTTATATTAAACTGGCAACAAAAGCAAATATAATTAATTACGCACGCCATTTTTCCGACAGTTATATCATTTAGGTACACTTGAGTTGAACCCTCACTCATAATTGCCTTTGCTTTCATTTTTATCTCATTAAAATATAACGTTTTTAATTAGCGGCCAGGCTGTAAATGGTGCGCGGTATAAGTGCCCGAGTCCATTTACTTTTTAGAGGGGGTCACTCCGAAATAGTTATTATTTTTAGTATACTACATATTTGTTATGTTTTTTTTATCTATAGTCTCACATATGACGAGGTAATATGTGTGTAATTGTCACGTGGTAAATTATTGGTACATACGTATGTATATGCCTATTTAGGCACCATCTACATCGGCACCATTCAGAATCTGACTCACGGAAATTAACTTTAATAATAAGAAACTTGCCAAAAATAATAAGAACTTGATCAAAATAATAAGAACCAGGCAATCGCAAGGCGCTGGTTTCCACTGGGTGGTGGATCCATATATTAGCACGATTTTAAAAATAGTAAAAAAAATACTGACGCTGAGTGTACGACTATAAATATTTTCTAGGTCAACCAAAGTGATAATGATTTTTTAAAATGTTGTAGCGAAACATTATTGCATGACTTAGAATTAAACACAGAATAGAGCATTAAAACCATTATGTATTGTAGAAAAATGAGGAACTATTTTCTATGCCCTTTCATGGAGATATTAGATCTATTGTTCGCTTTCATCGCGTGCATTTTGATATATTACCTCTTCTCATTTACATTTTTAGCTTATATGAAATTAAAATATAAATATCCAGTAATGTATAACTATAAATACGCGAGTTGAGTTCCGCCATCAAAATCAAATCTCGAATTTCAGCGGAAATTTCAATACTAATCATTATGTAGAAGCCAGTTGTGGCGCAGGGGCACAAAGTGTGACTGTAAAATCGACTGATTGTGGGTTCGATCCCCACTCGAGGAAATAAAATATTTATTTACATTTATATTTTCATTCCTTCGCTCTAGAGTCGAGGCAGAGCGCGGCGTTGAGTTCCGCCACTCAACACACAATGCCTCCAGAACTTGGCGGAAGTATTACTTTTAACTTTTGTTAATTTTATGATTGAGGCCAGTCGTCGTGCAGTGCACAAAGTGTGACTGTAAAATTGACTGGTTGTGGGTTTGATCTCCACTCGAGGAGATGAAATATTTACTTAAATTTATATTTCCATTTCTTCGCTCTGGTGTAGAGGCTAAGCACGGCGTTGAGTTCCGTCACTCAACACGCAATGCCTACAGAACTTGGCGGAAACCGGGGAACGGAGTGTCTTAAAACTAGGTTCCCCCTGCTGTGTCCAGGATACAGCGTGAAGGTGATTAGATATTAGATTTATGTAGCGGATTATTTCAATACTAATTGTCTTTGGAAATCGTGCCAAAAAAGTTAAAATTCTTGAGTATTATACTTATTTAGAAAACGTATAAAAATTTGAACGTAGCGGGACTCGAATCCGCGCCTCCTGGAAACCGACCAGGCGCTCTGACCGCTAAGCCATACGTTCTCATCGAGCTACGTCGAAATTTTTATACGCTTGTTACAACTTATTTATGTTGTTCGAGTCCCGGTACGTTCAAATTTTTATACGTTTTCTAAATAAATATTTTTCTTTCCTAAGTGTGGAATAACACTTTAAAAATGTTTAAAAAATTCTTGAGTATTTTTTTTTATAATTCGTTCACACTCACAGCAGAGAATCATCCAGTGTTCCCTAGAGCTTAATGAAGCAGTCTTGATCTATGATGCAGATTTAGGTTCGTATTACATAGTCCAGCGATGCTACGGCTATGATACTCCTGTTTTTTTCTCCCTAGAAAATAATTGAATTATAGAGAAGCTTCAGGTATTCTTCAAATTGATAGTTTGAAGGGAACAGAATAACATATTTTTTATATTTTATACATTTACTTGATCATACCTTGAAATCATCAGAATATATTATCTGTCATTTTAATTAAATTCTTCAAAGATACATTACATTATGCAACAAACAAATAATTGTTAAATGTACCATTCACATAGCGCTATATTGTGTATATAGCTTAGCTTCAGTTGAGTAGTGAACTTAAATATGTGGCCTGAATCAGAGGTCACGATTACACTTGAATGTTTAATCACGACATCTGTGCCACAGAGATATTTTACAGGGATGATAACAGTTTTTCATTACATATATATTTTTAACTAAATTACTTAAAAATCTAAATCAAAATAATCTTTATTCAATTAGGCCATTATAAGCACTTTTGAATCAGTTCAAGTTAAATAAAAATGTCAGTAGTGTCAGTCTTAGGCCAGAAATCTAATTCCCATTCACCTTTTGTAATACACATATCATGTGCGTTTTATACGTTTGTGTGTGGGTGCGTTTTATTTTCGATTCGAATGATTCGAAAATAAAACGCACCCACGATTTGTTTGATTCGAAGATATTTTTGTTATATTAACAAAGTACAAAACAGTAAGTCTATTTATTGTAGGGTCACTTCAATAGTTCTTTATAAATAAGGAAAGGCCAATTGTGGCGCAGAAGCACAGGTGTGTGGCTGTGAACGTATATTTAATACCACTCAAAGAAATAATATATTTAATATTTTCATTTCTTCACTCTGGTATCGAGGTGAAGCGCGGCGTTGAGTTCTGCCACTCAACTCAGCGGAAACGGAGTATCTTAACATTAGGGTCCTCTGACTTCCCTGTCGTGCAGAATACAGCATAAAGCTAAAAAAAAACGATTTTCAGTTTCTTACATGAGTTACTTAAATCAGTGTTAAATCGTAGCACATGCTTTCAAGTCTTTTTTGTGTAGGTACAGCTACACCAGTTTTAATAAAACTTTTACTTTGTTCATTAATTCTTAAAATAATAACTGATTATTTTGGTATTGTTTCTAATATAATTTCTAATTATATCACTTGGAACACTCTAGTTACAAAATCCTAAGAAAAAAATTAAAAGTGTTACAACAGCAGATATAGCTGAATATATTCGTGTGGTATATTAAACCATATCTATTCAATCAAAGTTCGTTAAATAAGTCGGAATATTCACAGCGTTTTTGTTAAAAATCCATCATATTTCACTCCGACTAACGAGTATCTGCATACCGTAGTGTTGGCTGTAGAGTAAATATTTACTAACGCGAGACTGGACGCGTGAGCCTTTATTGCGGGAGGTAGAACGCTAATAAAAATGTAGCCATATCTAACTGCAATGTAAATATAATATACAATTGGTTATTAAGGGATACTGTTTAGAAGTTTAGAGATAGTTGTAGTTTTATTTATTTAAATTTTTCCTCTCGTAGGACAAGCTGTAGTGTTAAGTTGCGCCACCCCACGCGCAGTATCTCGAAATCGAACAACGAACTTTTTTGACTTGTCCTTAGGTCTCTCTTCCTACCTTGCTATATTACAATACAATATGTAGTTGAAAAGAATATTGAATTAGCTGTAAAACTAATATTTTACTACAAATGTACACAAACATTGCTGTTAATAAAAAATATTAATAATTATTATATATATTTACTAAAAATGTCTTATGTATTTATGTATATTTTGCATATCACGTACCGAATATCAGTTTAAAAATAATTTGAAGTCTGCTCTGTGAACTCCTTAGGAACCCTGACAGCTAAATTGAATGTTAAAAACATTCAATGATGGATCATTTCACTTTTTCTTGACTCGACAGACAGATTTAAAATTGGCCAATATAAAAAATATATTAGTGATTTTGAAATTAAAATGAACATGTGTTTCATCTATTTATTTTTAAATAAGAACTAAAAGATTTTACGTTTATAAATATAGAATAATCGTTTCAAAATAAGAGAATGCAAAAAAATATATTCGGAATTTAAATATAGTTGGTGCCGAACCTAGTATCAAGATATGTTCTACATTTTCCGCCCGAATCGAGGCATTGCGTGTTGAATGGCGAAACTCAGCGCCATACTATGCCCTATCAGGGCGGGGTAATTAAAAAAACCGGTTAAGTGCGAGCCGGACTTGCCCATCGAGGCATCCGCACCAATTTCATGGTTGTATAACTCTAGATCCTCGGGAAGTATCCCATAGGTTTTGATTAAGCAGCGAATTTCATACAAAATGAGCAAAATCGGTGCATAAATTATCGTATCTTTCGATTGACTTAGTAACTTCAATTTTTCTGTGCTTTAAAGGCCCATAGGCCTAAATTTGATATTTATTTTAGCTTCACATCCACACGATCTTGAAATAAATGGCCTTAACAGACAGACAGACGGTCAACAAAATGATCCTAGAAGGGTTCCATTTTTAACTTTCGATATACTTAACACTAAAACTATAGTGGGGATCCTTTACGCTACGATGACTTTTTATTAGTCTCACGCTATATTCTGCACAAAGCAGAGTAGGCAAAGAAAATATGGGAACCTAGTGTTAAAATATTTTGTTCTCTAATTTGCGCCAAACTGTTAAGGCATTGCATGTACGGCGGAACACAACGTCGCCAACCTTCTATCTCGTTACCAGAGCGAGGAAATACCAAAAATTTAAATATTTCGTTTAGAATAGAAATAGAACAGCCTCAAAATATTTAATTGTAAATAATACAATAGAGCTCAATTTTAACTACCAACTATATACTGAAGGTGGAGCTCTTAACTTGAATTTCAAAACAAGACATTTTTGTTTCTCATCTTATTCTTAAAAATAATAAAGAAGAACAAAAATAGAATGTGTATTTGACAAAACAGAGAGCAAGGTTCACTAACAAGCCGCGACTTGCGACCATACTTGACCGCTTTAATTATTTCTGTTACAGCTCTGCGGTACTTCAAGTACTAGACACTAGTGCTAGTGTGTTTTGAATGATGTTTAATCTGTGATATATTGAGATACCATACTTAATAAAATACTCATTGTATAACATTATTATTACCGTCTCTTATTTTTTTTTGTCGAACCGAAGACTGGTTACTGCGAATTCATTGAACATTTGTATTCTCTTAATTAGTTATCAAAATCAATAAAATTATATGAAAAATAATTTATAAAAATAATTTACTAAATCACCGTAGTATATAAAATATTTAATATTTTTTTTATCGTAAATAGTGACTCAATTTAAAAACAAACCACCGGACACCCCATCCACCAAAATGAGACTACGATGCCTCTGTAGAAGGATTGCCACCGTCGCATTCAGTATTCTCCGGAGTTTCTCCTAGGCTACACATAGCCTCGACCTCCTCGGCCTCCTCGTAAACTGTTCCCCGGACTGTGACGAGTGTCATTGGCATAGCAAATGATACTTATCCCAGGGAAAAGCCGGCAACGCAGAAGCCAATCGTAGCTAAGACTCCACAGCAACGGGCCCTAGACTGATCCCTGTGAAACACCGCGACCTACGCTTCGTCGACCGATCCGACCATCTCCCCCAATCCATAAGACTACTCTGCCTTGGAGGTAGTTGTGTTACAGCCGCCGGACATAGTGAGACACCCTGTGATACCGGAATGCCTCTCTTAATGTCTCCAATGGCAACCTGTTAAAAGCTTTGACCACGTCTAAAGAAATGGTGAGAAGTATAGTTCTCTCTGTCGTGGCGGCCAACGACCGAGTCTTCAGAGCGTTCAGGGCGCCTATGGTTGAACAACCGACCCTGAATCTGAACTGACCCTCTGAAAGATCCGGGCCTACCTCCTCAAGGTGCTGAATAAGACGCGAGGACTAGTACTGACAATAACTACCGTCTAAGACTAAGGCCATACAACTCTCAACGTGAGTAAGTGTAACTTTGGCAGATCAAAGAGTGTAAAGCAGCACCAAGAATTTTTTTTTTATTTCTACGAGAAAAACGATATTTTCTGAAGTTTCTCTGTTAGTTGTAAATACTTTGTAGAAATGACTTTTGACAAATGTTACTATTTTATTAATTCTTAACTCAAAATCTCTGAAATTTAAAATTAAAAGATGACGAATTTAATCAACAAACTGAACAAAGTGCTACGATTTGAGTACATTTTTGTTTGAGTTATGCTACGTAAAAGTATTTCAACTGTCAGTTTAAATCACTGAAACGAATAAGTTATAAAGCTCCATATATTATTTACACATTCAGCTGTAAATGTCAAAATGTAACTGATTTTAAATATTTTATGCGACATTATTTTTTTGTAAGATAGTTATATTTTATTTCATACGAATATGATATGTATATTTTTTATATCCATACAAATTATAAATCTATATAGTTTATTTAGTTAAACGCCTCAATATCAGGAGCCACTGATACGAATTGAAAAATTATTTTGCTGGAGAGCCCATTTATAGAGAAAGCCTAAATAAAATAACGTTTTGATGCCACGCACTGCACCTGCGAAGTTTCTTCAGACACTTAGAATATGCCATAGCCTAGTAATCTAAACATCTAACAAATGTCAATAGGTGCTGTTTACCTTTCGTCCGCGTGGACCGTACCAATACGGCTACTTCGTTAATTCCTGTTTTGGCGGGAAGTGTACAAGTACAAACATTTCTTTTATTCAAAATCATATTATAAATCATTGAATTAAGCATAAAGATACGCATGTTATCTATACGCATGTTATATGTATGTTAATATTATTTATTTAAACTACTGATATTTTAATAAGTTCTTTGATTTTCACGATTATTACACATTTTAAATGAAACTATTTTAACCGGATTAATCGTGTATATTTAAGATTTTACATTTAGGAAACCCGACGTTTCGAACACTGAAAAATAGTTAATATAGTTTCATTTAAAATACTGATACTTTATTCTCTGCAATCTCCTAATCCGGTTAAAATAGTTTCATTTAAAATACTGATACTTTATTCTCTGCATATTTGTTAAATACACATTTCTTTTGTCCTGTCTCAGTAATAAAGAAATAAATGTTTTCTAAAACCTTTTACATTAATGGTCAAACTCATTATTTACGACAAATGTCCTGTAATTTTCCACCATTCTATCTAAATGTGAAGCAATCTATTTACTTATTGTTAATCCCATATAAATTATCGTTACGGGGAAAAACTAAGATTTTTTGTATTTTTTTTTTGGGTAAATAATGATAAAAAACCGGAAAAGCGCGATTTGGGCTCGCCCACCGAGGGTTCCGTACAAAAATTGGAGGTCTCGAGCTATTTTTTAAATTAAGCTCAGCTTAGAACCCTTTTATCTGATACTTCACTTGAACTAGCGGCTTTTATACCAAATTTTGCCCTCCTAAGGCTATTATTTTTAAAGGTTTAACCACAAATGTAGATGCTAGCTGCCAAATTTCATAATTCCAGGGTAACCGGAAGTATACTATTAATTTTGATTACATTTATAGTATCGAAATACGCACTTTTTGGTATATAAACGGCCTTATTTTTTTTTAAGTATAGATATGGTTTGAATTTCAATTAACGATATCTTTAAGCGTTCCTGAGATAAAGACTCTTGACAGAAAAAAAAGATTTTATAGGGTATCCTTTTTGCCTTTAAAGGTACAGAACCCTAAAAATAATGTAGTGCCTAACTTAATGTCATTTATTCAGATAGCAGGTTGAAATTTTCGATATAAAATTTTAATTGGTTTAAGTAAACGTAATATTTGAAATATAATATTTGAAAATATTTAATGAAATTCTTAATTCTATATTGGTACTAAACTAATATGAAATATTAATTAAATGTTTCAGTTCTCCTTAATTAATAATGTCGTAATGCTGAATAAATGCTAACTTTTCTGTATATTGTAAAGATTGAAATGAATTAAATCTGAAACAGTATGGAGGAATTTTCATTGTAGATGATAGAACATATTTTTTGAAGTCTATTACAATGTACCGGGCAAACTGATATTAAATAATTTATTGAATTAAATTTAACACGAAAGTTACTACAAGACTTAAATTTGTTACTTGATTTAAATTATGATAATAATAAAAACTCTCATGTTTATTTACCTTCACACACTATCCGGCATATTGTACGATAGGCAAAGACAAAATATTGTCAAGACACTCCGATCTCCATTTTAAGCTATGTAGCAGTTTTCACTGGAACTAAGAAAAATCTAAGGTAGAAAACGTATCGTAATTAATTTGTTTCTATTTTATTAAAAAATATATATAATGATATCGAGTTCCGCCACTCAACACGCAATGCCTCCTCGGTGGAAAGTGGGAAACGGAGTCTCTTAACACTAGGTCCCCTCTACCTACTCTGCTGTGTACGGGATACAGCGTGAAGCTGATTTCTTTATTTTTTTATAATAATATAATAAAATTAAAATAAAAAAAATAAGAAAACTTATAAAAAAAAAAAAAAATAAATATAATTTTTACAATAAATAAAATAACATTAGTCGTACAAATGAAAAAGCTGAGTGCTATATATGGCTAAGCCGTATTGTATAGCAGTGTGATATTAATTACATGTAAATTAAGATATGCCGCATCCGCAATGCGACTCACTGACTACCAAACACTTGTGCCCACGTTCCTCTCCTCTTCCGTACTCGTACCTGTAACTTCATTTTTAATAGCGGCTGATTCTTGAATGAGGTCGTTATTTAATTGAACTTCACTTTAATAATGGAATGGAATGGATAATGTTTCACCTTACTTATATGATATTATTGAAAAAGACCAGTTAAATGTGCGTCAGATACGCTCACCTAAGGTTCCGTACTGATCTCGTAATTGCAAATCAAGGGGAAGTACATCTTATGAAACTTAAATAGTTGCGACCGTATGCATTCTATTTTTATTAAAATAACTACAAATACACTTATGTCTGTAATAGTTTTTTTGTAATAATCTGTAATATAACTATAATTTTTCAACTTCCGTTTTTTTACTTTAATTGTAGTGTAAGTTCTCAATTCTTGCTCGCGTTGGAAGTATCTAGTTCTAGTATCCATAAATTATGGTTATCATTTCGATCGTATCTTTTTCTATGATTGACGGGAGTGCATGTTTTGTATTATTTTCAGCTTCTTACCTTTATTAGTTCCTAACAAACAGACAATAAATAATTTATAGTATTAGCAATATATTTATTTGGAGCCTTCAAAAGCATTTTGCTTTCCACGTACATTTTCCGAGAGCAACTCTAAATCAGTCTAGATATTGTCGCTGTCAAGAAGTAATCTGTAAATTTCAGTTCAAGGCAATGTACTGAGTGAAATAGCTGACGCTGTTAAATAACTCTTAAATCTCCATTGTAAGAAACAGTTTATTCATTTTTATGGTTATAATAAAATAAATACAAATAATGCTATGTTATTATAATATTAATTTCTTAAAAATTTAATATTTACAACAAATAACACAAACATGTTAGTTAAATTATGGAAGACTTTTATTATATAAAAAAAGGCAATAGCGAAATGCACGATATGCATAATGAGACGAGTTAGCTTGCTATCATCAAGCTGCTGCTCATCTCCTCATATATTTTACATAAATTTAATTTAAAGATCATTCTTAACTTCTATCTTATAAAACTCTTACCTCGATATCTATTAGAAAAAAAATCATTAATAAAAAAATCTAAACATATTTTTAAGAATAAACATTAAAATTAATTATATTACAAATTTACTCTATAACAAGACGACCGAATCCCCCGAATGGGAATCGAACACGACATGAAATATATTTGGTATATGCACATGTGCAGACAACGCATATTATTTTTTATTCGAAATTAAATCTATCGATATTATTATTACTAACTCATGCATACTCAATATTTTTTTCGTACAATTGTTGAAAGGAATTTAAAGTTCAAATAAAAAAATATACATATAAATGGTTTATTTAGGTATGGTACACTGCAATGCCGATAAATATATTATACTCTATAATGACTATTTGACTTTTATTGAATGAGTAGATAGATGTTATTTTTTTTGTACTAATTATTTGCGCATAATAAAACTAAAACAATAAAAACCTATAAAGTTTGACAATCAATATGTATATGACATGGCTGGTAGCTGTGCTGTGCTATAGCTGTGGTATGATAAGTTCATAATTAAAATAAGTTAAAATCTTAAATTATCGATAAAGAGAAACAACGATGTTTTCTGTTAGCTCGAATTTTATAGCCACTCTTCACTAAGACTTATCCACAGTACTAAAAACCCATGCGAAGCACTTCAATTTCAATTACACAATCCTATTTTAGCTATATACCGCATACTGTAAAAGAACGGAACCTAGTATTAGAATTAGAACACTGTACTTTATTCGGCCCAATTTTCGAGACGTTGTGTGTCAGTTAAAAAAAATATTATCAAATCGCGCAAAGGAAAATAATTGATACTTTAGGTATACGAGTTGGAATCGAACCCACAACCACTGCGTTTACCGACAGTTTTAAATTTGCTGCAGGCGTTTAAATCATAACTAATGAAAATACAATTGATACACGCTTCTAAATTGAGTGATACGATCTCAACCATGTCGCGGCTTTCATTCATGATACATGCTATGATGTTGTAGCATTTTGTCACCCTGACACCGCGCCAACTACACGTCAGACCGTGCGTTTACGGAAGTTAGGACGTCTCATTTATATCTCATGTCGATCTAATATACGTTACATGTTACAACTAAGAATTTAAAATTTTCTTGGAGCGTTGAAATTTTCTATATTATTTAAAAATGTATAAATTTAAATTTCTTGTTTTCTTGCATACTTTTTTAGGGTTCTGTACCTCAAAAGGTAAAAATGGAAGCCTTATGTGATCACTTTATTTCTCGTCTGACCGTCTGTCAAGACACAAGATTGCGTGAAGGTATAAAGCTGAAATTAATATCAATTAATTCAGGTCTATGGTCCTTTGAAGCAAGCACAGACAAAATCAAGCTTCTAAGTTTACGCAATCAAAAGTTACAAGCATTTATGCATAGGTTTTGCTGCATTTTGTATGAAATCCGACGCGTAATCAATACCTAAAGGGCAGGTCCCGTGGACCTACAGTTATAAAATTTGGAACGAAAAGAAAATTTGACATTACTCACAAAGGAAAAAAGCCGAAAAGTGATTTTTTTTAGGAATATCATAGAAAAAATAATTACAAAGTTATATTTGTAGTTCATTTCATAGAAAATGAGTGCAAACTTAAGTTTGTCGACTTTTAATAATTAATTGTATTAATTGAACCCTAGAATTTGGACCCCAGGGCGTAGGCGAGTCTAACCTGAACTTAACTGGATTTTTGTATTTGGTAAGGTGCACTTACATCAAATGAAAGCTAAAATTTGGTTTACTTGGACAAATTATGTAAAACGGTAAAACAAATTGATTGTTAAAAAATAACTTGAAGTTAAAAAAGGCGAATTTGATGAGTAAAAATATAAATAAGGAATTCATAACCTATTCATAAATATGCATATCTAAAGTATAAAATATTTTAATAAAAATTGAAAAATCTATATTCCGTATTTTGTATATGTATATGAAAAATCATCAAAACGTATCTTTTCCACAATATACTACACTAACCACAAAATTACTTGGAACTGAATTTCACGCAGGTTGAACGTCACGTAATTTTACGGCACAAACGCTTATACAGTACGAGTATGTTATCATAGGAAAAATTGCGTATACCGAATTCTATCTCATATTTTTTTATTTATCACCCCATCAACAAATAAAATAAAAATGGAATTACTTATAGTGGCTGTATCGAATTTATCGGTTACTTCTATATGTTTTAAATAAAACTGTTTTAACCGGATCGCGTATACCCGACGTTTCGGGCACTTTGCAGTAGTCCGTGGTCATGGATCACGGACTACTAAAAATGTATAATCAAACTAAATTAGTAAGAATTGTTAAAATAGTTTCATTTAAAATGTGTAATAATCGTGAAAATCAAAGAACTTATTACTATTATACTTCACGGGGTGAAAAAACTTGGTTCAATTCAATCCCAAGAAGACACAAGTTTGCACGCTAACCACAAAAAAAACCCAATTTATCGTATCACCAGTCTTCCAAAACATTCATCTTACACCCGCATCCTCTTACATCAGCACATTGGGCTTTAGCGTTTCGAGTGACTGCCAGTATCGCGATCATCTGGAAAGCAAGGACAAGTTGGCCTCAAAGAAACTGGGGGTAATCAACAGAGCGAGAACACCGATTTCACGCCAAAACACCGATTGACCCCATCCCAGACTCGATCTCATATGGATTACTGTTCATCTCCGGACTGGTGCACCCCAGTATCAGCTTGACCCATTTGATCGCATAAAACGTAGTGCCGTTCGAATTGTTGGGGACCCAATGATCTGTGCGGGGCTTGACACATTGGTTTTGCGTAGAGATGTTTCCTCATTGTGCGTTCTCCACCGCATTACTCATAGGGAGTGTTCTTGAGAACTGTTTGACTTGTTACCTGTCGCCTAATTTTCTAACCGCACAGTACATCACAAACTTAAGTACCAACCCACACCATCTGGATTCGTGGCCCTCCACTACTGTGGTGTTTCGTAGGAACTTCTTTTCACACATCTGTGGAATGACCTACCAGCGGCTGTGTTCCCAGGTCGTATCGACCTGGGTACCTTCAAAAAGCGCGTCAATCTCCACCTTAAAGGCCGGCCACGCACCTGTAGCTCCTCTGGTGTTACACGGGGTTATGGGCGGCGGTGATCACTTACCATCAGGTGACCCATACGTTCGTTTGCCTTATCATTTTTCCATAAAAAAAATACTTACTTCTATTTAGTCTATATTTTTTTCCTGATTTTAAGTTATCAAGAAGGATTTTAACAATACTTTCATGCAACTGAGTCTTGTTAAAATCATTATTAATCAGAACATATTCAAAATGTTTAATATATAATATAGGTTTTATGAGGCTGTTATGGCGCAGTGAAACAGCATCTAACTGTAAACGCAATTATTGTGGGTTCGTAATCTACTCAGAAGAATTAAATTATTTTCATAGTGTAGTAGAATCGATCGGGTGCATAACACTGGATACCTACACTACAATGCGGTAAAAATGTGAAGCTGGTTTATTTTTTAATAGATATATAGCTTAATTATTATGCGTTTACTTGTATTTTATATATTAGTTCATTTAAAAACAATTACATTAAATATTGTAGTAAATAATGCGAACTCGGTTCTTAGTCATAGAGATTATAAATTTAATACAAGAAATACGTGTATTATTTCCAGTTAATGAAATATTTAATACTTTCAGTGTTGAAGTTCGCCACTCAACACGGAATATCTCAACAAAGAGAATATCCCCAAATTTTAAGACAACGTGCACTTAACACACGTCAAAAATTAGAACAAAGATATATTATAGAAACCTGGGGGAGGTTTCTATAATATATCTTTGTTCTAATTTTTAATAATAATATATTTTAGGTAACATTATCAAAATATTACCTAAAATATATTATTATTAATAAAACAAATTCAACTTCAAGAAACAATTTACATATACAAACTTGGTTAGTATATATATGTTAATCGTTCTTGCCTATACAAATATCTTATTTCATTTACAGTCTTTATAAAATATTCATTTAAACTCTGTTACAACTACTAACTTAAAAGAATGAATAGCGGGCGAATTGCTGCTGTGGTAAATAGAAAAACTCAAAGCTCTCTTAAGTGGTCCTAGTTAGGTTTATTCTTACATCTTTAGCATTAAATCTTAATATGGCTTAATGAATGTAATTGAATATAAAGATTTGAAAATGAAGGATAGCTAATTTAAACAGTTAAGTAATAATTATTCTAATAAAGTGGGTGTTAGAGTGATTTATTACAAGTGATAAAATTGTTCGTCTTATTTAAAGATCATCTATTCTGTCCCTCATAAAAGATTTATCAAAGCTCAAGCAGCTTAAATTTGAATCATTAATTATTATATAACAACACAAAGTTATACTTTAAAAAAACTGATCTGTTTTTGATCTCTATAAAGAGATCAGTTTTAAAAAAAAACGTTAATATTTTAAAAATTACTTTTATCGATCGAGTTCCACTGTTGTGTCCATTAATTTATGTAATAAAGAAAATAAAAATCTTACGTATTACTTTATGATTCCCATTAACCAAAAATACATAGTCCAATTAATATATAACGAAAACCAATTAATAAGTTTAATTTTTAGAAACAAAATCTGCCGTTATTACTATGTTCAATTAGTCTCTACGTTAATGGTTAATACTGACAACCTGATATACCAATAATTAACTATACCTATATGATGTTTTTAAAAACAAAATGAAAAGTGTTTCTTCTCTTCTTCTTTAGTCAATCAAAGTGGGTAATACAACTGCGGTTGCTATTGTAAGCACGATGGGCATGCCCACAACTTTAGTAGACTTATAAATGATGTCACACTTTTTGGCATTCATAAAGTTTTACATTTTATTGATATGCTGACGATTTTTTTATATTCTATTGATATTCTAGAATCTACTTTTTACGTATAGATTTACAGTTATTTTTTTAAAGCGCAAATAAATAAATTTTAAATTTAGTTTTAAGAATAAAGTATTCAGAGTTATAGGACATTGTATAGAAAATAGAAAGCTAATTTATGTTTATCTTCAGGGACGTCAGCCGTCGCTTCGTGTAGACCATTTCTGAAAGGCATGATGTAACAGCTGGTGTGCCTCAACGCGCAATTCTATCTCCTCTTCTTTTTTCAATAATTATTATATTTATTAACTCCATTCATTATTTCCACTATAACTTCTTGATACCATCTTTATGCTGACGCTCTAGGAACATGGTAATTATTATCCTAACATACAAACTACAAAGGCACGGCCATAAGTTTTACCAGTACCGTGAAATAACTAGATGTTAAAATTGAAATCAAGCTGACATGGAGCAATAACAGTCGATATTTCGCGTAAAATGTACGCTTCCTTGCACTCAATGATGCATCTTAAGATTTTTTTACCTATACAAAAAACAAAAATACAGTTGTTCAATGCCTTGTTGCTTCCTATTATTGGTTGCGGTGATGCTTACTGTTTAGATATGAGTAAAGTTGTTATAAACAAGTTTGAACAGAAACTCAATATGTGTACACATTTCATTTATAGGCAGCTTGGTTGACTTTCGATAGTCGATTGCAGGAAGTCTAGGTTCCTTTGTTTACTTTAGTCCGTATTTTCGATTGCAATTATCCCACTTACCTGTCTTTTGACCTCTCCTACCTTTCCTCTTGCCATGATATATGACTTTTCTCTCTAAGTATATTTCTGTTGTAGAGTCTATTTCAGATCATTATTAGTCCCTAAGATAAGTGCTTTTAATTTTTCAGCTTTATTATGTAAATATTTTTCATCTTTCCTATCCTCCTAGAGTCTACGGGAATAAAATATTTATCGAAACTTCTACTTTTCGGTACTTATAAAATTTCTCTTTTTAAATTAACAGTTAAATTAAATTTTCACTCATTCAAAATATAGTCATTATGCTTTACGGACATATTTAAAACCGTAAATAGATTACAGTTATATTTTATTGATATATTACTATATCGGGAAAAATAACGAAATACAAAATACCGAAATGTTGTAATTTGATAATAGTTGAAAATTATATATTTTTATAAATTTGTAAACCTGAATAACCGACTTTATTTATAAGACAAAACTTTAATCACAAAATTTGATTCGTTCAAAGAAATACACTCACCATTTTGCCATTCGAATAAATTCGAAGGAAATTCACCAGTAAATGGACTTTAAGCTGAAATACCTACCGATATTTAAGTAGTTGCTTCTCTCACATTACCATTCAGTATATAAGCACTTTTGAATTTTCCACTTACGAATACTAATTAAGCTTTTTATAATTTTACTATAGATCATGAATTGGTTATTTAATTTTCATAGAGTACTTTGTTACTTTTTATTAACTTAACTATTATGCGGTTATGTAAGTATTACAAGAGTTACGTATCAAGCATTTACAGCACTTGTTTTTCTTTTATACATGAAGTAAGTATATTATAACTCTGAAATTGTTATTACAAGTTTTAACTTTTATTTCACACAATTACAAACGTTCATTGTTTTGAAAATCACTCTGAATATATTTAAAATGGTTTAACTCCAATTGAACCTCGCCAAATGATAAACAATTCATGAAAATGTACATTTTAATTTCGAGTCTGTGACCTACTTTTCTAACATTTAATTTTTTAGTCCATTGAAAAAAATACAAAATATATTTAAAATCTTGAAAATAACCCGCTATAATCCTAAGGCAATTTAGGCGGATCATTCTAATTTTATATTCAAAATCGTTGACGCTGTCATAACAATTTAGAGATATATGAAAAAATTACATAATTGTTCACTGAACCGACTCTTCTTATATTTTTTTTATTTAAGAAACTAAGCGACATGAATATAAGATATAAGTATAATATCTATCTATCTATGCTTTACAACTTTATAAAGTAATTCCATGTTATTAAAACTTTTCCCGCCAAAAATAAACTAGACAGGCGAACTTACCTGGTTGTTTTTCTGGCGTTGGCGGCTCTTGATGATGTCGTAGAAGCTGTAAAGCAAATTCTGTACCAACTTCCTCAGATCTTGGACAAGGTACATACGCGTATTGTTTCTTTGTCGGCGCCGGCACGGGCGCGACGCGATGCTTGCCGCGCTCGGCCATGCGGCGTCTGACTGTTACTCTGCGCAGTGTTGCCAACTTGTGGGAAATTCTGCCTTAGATTATGCGATTTTAGGTAAAAAAGTGAAGATATTACTATTATATTTATTGTATAATTATAAGGTGTCTTGTTAAATCCGATTATATTACGATTTTTGATAAAGTTATTTATTTTATAAAATTAATAACATGATTTTTTAAAACCATCAGTTTCTCATATGCAAAAAAATATATAAAAACTATTTTCTCATAAAATATTACACGAAAACTAATCTTCATAAAGTAGCATGTATTGTAGGAGTATTTTCAAAACTGGCATCACTGACATTGCCGCAGCTAGCGTGCGCCCTTATCGATAAAGCGCGCGTAACTTAACAGTTAACTTGTCCAACCAATAATCGCCTCATTAACACACCACTTGTTTGAAACAGAACCGTTCACGCTTTGATTTACTTTGTAAGCTATCTTAGTGCTTTTACACGATCGTTATTCATTATCTGTTCTAGTTTATGGCTTATCTATATTAAGATAATTTATATTCTTTAAATTTTAAACGGTAATGAATAAAGTTTTTATTTATTTCTATAACTATTTGACTTAATGGATATAGTATCTAGTACTCATTCATATACACTTATTTCAAAATTTAACTTTACTTTTATTTAGAACGGATGAATTTTCCGAAAATACTCATTTGATCTGCTATTTATTAAATTGAAAGTATTTTTTACATATTATACTAAGTCAGCATCTTTTTTTTTTCAATTAAATTCCAAGAAAAACTGAACTCAAAGTTTTAGATTAGTCCAAAAAAAATCGTATTCATTTCTGAAACGCCAAAGTGATCGCAAATTTAAAATGAAACCAGATATTGTTATACTCTTTGTTCTTTATGGTTTTTGTTTATAAGAATTTCGTTTAATTTATACTTTTAATTTTGAAAATATAGCAAACACTAATCGTTTAAATTAGAACAAAGACCTTTGTTCCACTCGTGATATCAAAAGATTTTTCCCATTTGATAAGCGTTATTTTATTTTAATAAGTATAAAGATTTTTATCTTTGAAATTATTTACATGTAGAAAAAATATTTAACTTTTCTATGTATACAACATTACAATTACGTTTTTCTTAAGATGTTTTCTGTTTTCGAATAGAATAAGTTTTTTTCTAAAACTATCTTTAATTTTAAATTAACTAGCAAAAAGTATACAAGGATATATATTTTGAATAAATAATAATATTTGTTAAATATGAAAGACCGGTCGATAGGCCGGTCGTGGCGCAGCGGCACGAGGTGTGACTGAAAAAAACCGACTGGTTGTGGGTTCGATCCCCACTCGAGGAGATGAAATATTTACTTAAATTTATATTTCCATTTCTTCGCTCTGGTGTCGAGGTTAAGCGCGGCGTTGAGTTCTGCCACTCAACACGCAATGCCTCCAGAATTCGGCAGAAAGTGGGGAACGGAGTGTCTTAACACTAGGTTCCCTCTGCCTACCCTGCTGTGTGCGGGATACAGCGTGAAGCTATTTTATTTTTTTTTAAATATGAAATAATTAAAACAAAAAAATTGTAGAAGATATTTTTTATTTTGAAATGTTTTTACCGCACTTCATTTCAAACTTTCCTCAATATCCAAATTCGCGGTACATCACTAGTTTCACCAGTGCGCGCGCATTTCTCGTGCTTCCCGCACTACGGTCGATAGCACGCGGGAAAGCTGCACTATGCGGAGCAATGCGTTCAAACTTTAAATAGGCTTGACAAAACTTTTGCTTAACTTATTTTTATATATTGCTATTGTATAGAACAATGAATAAAAAATATAGGTTCAGTATAGAAGAAGAATTTAATAAAATATTTGCTTATATCAATATTTTTGAGGCCAGTGTGACTGGAAATCGACTGGTTGTGGGTTCGATCCCTACTCGAAGAGATGAAATATTTACTTAAATTTATATTTCCATTTCTTCGCTCTGGTGTCGAGGCAAAGCGCGGCGTTGATTTCTGCCACTTCAGAATTCGGCAGAAAGTGGGGAACGGAGTGTCTTAACACTAAGTCCCCTCTGCCTACCCTGCTGTGTGCGGGATACAGCGTGAGGCTGATTTATTTTTTTATCAATATTTTTAAAAAATATTGATATACCAATATTTTTAAAAAAATATTAAACATTTTTTTGCTTAATAGAAATAATGTTACCTACATTATTAATTACAAATTATATTAATAAGTTATGTAAATTGATCATTCTACTCAAAATTAAAGGCGCTTGAACAACTGTTTCGTTAACATCTAGTTTACAATTTACATAGCTAAGTTTGAGACTTGAGAATGCATGGAAATTAAGGCATTGTTTTAAGTTTCATTTAACTTTTCTGTGTTTAGCATTTATTTGTAAATTTTAAAGAACTATAAACTTAGGAAATCTAAGCTGAACATACATTAGTTTTTTTTTAATTAGGATGAATAATCCTTATTAAAAAGATAATATAATAATCACCTTTAATATTTCATCTAAATTAAAATTATACTTTACTGTACATCATTATAGTAAATACTTTATGGATAATGTTGATAATAAAGCTAGTGTTGTTTATTTTTTCTAATTAATATTTATTATTTTTTGTTCATTTCAATAAGTTACATATTTTTTGTAATATTAGAAAATCCAGAAGTGACGCTGATTTATTACTTTGCGTAAATTTTACATAGTTTTTTGGGGAACGGGGTGCTTATTATTTTTTGTATTAAAAAAAATCCTTTACTTACTTTTACTTATTTTATTTGTTTATTTCATTTTTCCAATATTAAGAATATTATTTCCCTTACTTATTTTTTTTATTTTTCTTTTTCGGTTTATTTTTTATTATTTAGCCTTATCTTGTCTTACTAATTCTATTGAAAACTGAAAATAATTTCATAAATATATTTAATATACTAAATATTCACATAGTTGAAGCAAGCGAAACCGTGCGCGTCCGCTAGTTTAGTTTATATTAATCTTTTCATTAAATAAAGTTACGTTTCCCGTTTACGTGAAGCCGTCGTGGTGCTGGGTCACAAGGGTATGAATGTAACGTAACTATTGCGATCCTCACTTGGGGGAATATATATATTTTTTTATTATTCCCATTTCTTCGCTCTGGTAACAAGGGTAAAAACTCGCCGTTGAGTTCCGTTACTCAACACGCAATGCCTCGACCTTGGAAAATCGGCAGAGTGATGCTCAAATAGTTTTAACACTCTGCCTGCTATATGCGGCATACAGCGTGAAGCTAATTTATTTTTTCATTACGTATGTATGATGTGCAACGAAGTATCTTATTATCCTACACTACGTTCCTCCCGATTTCCTTTGTCTACCGTGCTCTATGCGGAACATAACGTGAAGCATATACTGTGAATAATTTGTCTAAAATTTCTCGAAAAAATAAATCGTTTGAGATAAAAAAAAAGCCTCAATGTCATACTTCAGACTGCAGGTTGGCAAGAGTTCATGTTAGAATTTAGCCAAGTGTAAAATGTTATTTCACAATGATAAAGGAACATTGGAAACTCATTGCGGTAGCCAGTATAGCGGTATTGCGGTACACTGTAAATAATGCTGTTTATTTTAAGGATCTTACAATAATAGTAGTTTTTGCAATAAAAATATATGTTGAAAAAAAAATATTTGTAAAAACAAAAACCCCGACTGCATCAAACTAAAAAGAAAATAAACAAGCCAATAGTTTATTAGGATTAACAGTCGGGACCTCTTTAAATTATGCGGGGTTCCTGGTAAAGATTTTCTTGATTGAAGAATTACTTATAGGTCCCGACTGTTAATTCTAATAAACTATTGGCTTGTTTATTTTCTTTTTAGTTTGATGCAGTCGGGGTTTTTGTTTTTACAAATATTTTTTTATTTTTCATTTTTTTGTTAGAATTTATTATAATAATGATAATCATGATATACCTTTTTGAAATCCTGAAATTAAGCTCTTGAATTTGATACCCATATTGTAGTATTCGAAACGAAAATATTTTTTTTCACTAAGTCCAATGGCGTACCACAGCCGCCACGGTTATTTTTTATTAACGTCACCTATCTAAGAACACTTGGGCTGCTAATACAAATCTAACGATACCTCAAATATGTAAATCCGTTCAGCGGTTCTGGAGATACGAGGTAATAAAGAATATTACATACATACAAGATACGCGCGAAAAACATAACCCTTCCTTAGCAGTCGGGAAAAAAACAAGACGTAAACTTTTACCTTCGTAAATATATTTGCAATTAGTGAAATTAAAATAAAACCTTTATTATATTCTCAGTGGGGGGTTGCATATTTGTTTTCCAAAAAAAAATTATAAAGCTTGATGCGGTAAAAAAAAGTTTGTATTTGTGGCTGCATTTAATTTTTTTCGTTGGTTCTAGTAAGTAGTGTTCAAAGTAAGAGTGTTTGTAGTGTCGATGATCTTGTGTATGTATTAAAGTTTAGTGATATACCACTGAGCTCTTTCTTGATATTTTCCTTTACTAAAAGAAAATTGAAAATACAGCCAAAAACATTCAGAATGTCTGTCATTTTATTACTCCCTAGAATATAGTATGAATAATATAATAACCCAAAATTTTAAATAAGACTAATGTAATTAGGTTATTCACTCTTTAATAATTCAATACAACTGTCTTGGTAAAGCCCTTAAATTTTCCTACTTGATAACTTTATAAATAATTCTCTAAAGTACAAGTTTATATAATACTAGCGACCCGCTCGCAGCTTCGACCGCTTAAACTTCTGAATTTATTTACTTCAGTGTATTAAGTGAATATACTTAATACACTGAATTACATTTATATTTTAATGGAATATCTGGAATCGTTTGTGCTCATTTTACGAGAGCAGCATATAGAAAAAAATAATTCTTACCAATACCTAAAAAAATAATCGAGATTCGTTAACAGCCATATAGCAAAAAACGCGTATGTTGACACTATAAAGGAAATCATAATTAATAGGATACTTCCGGTTAACCTAAAATTATTTTTACTTGCGAATAATCAACGTAATTTGATTATATCAGATATTTATTTCTTCTACTAAAATTGATACCAAGTAAATACAATGCTACAATTCATTTACTTCCAATCCAATAGTTATAGTTATTTTTAGTTATTCGTCATTTTCGGTTTTTTTAAGGAAATTATAATGAAAACCGGAATGAAACCTAATAAAAAGTACCTCCGGATCCTAGGCTATCACCATGCAAAAATTCATTTATTTCAAATTTATAACTACTGGATGGAACTGAAAGAATTTTGGCATGGTAATAATTCAAAGCCTAATGCAACTTATAAGATAGTTTTTATTATGGAGTGTTAAGCAATTTTAGTAGGAAAAACAAAAATGTGACACAATCAAATTACTACTAGTAATTAAAATTATTAATCAATAAATCACTAATCTTTCTATTATATTTAACCACTGTTTAAAAGGTGAAAGTATAATTAATATTTTTTTAGTTTACCATAAATATTATTTTAAACGACCACATTGGTTTAAAAAATAATTAAGTGGTTACAATTAAAAGTAAATATATTCGTTTTGATTGTGAGTTCATAGCTTATAAAATGTTATTGTGTTTAGATGATGTAGTGATGTGAATTCATTTTAATCATTGGTCGTAAATTACTTTTGAAGAGTGTATTTAAAAAATACTTGAAATAATTATGATAAGAAAGTACCAAATACATTTATATGAATTAAACTTAATGACAGAGTAACTTTTTAAGGAAATTAAATATGTATAATAGTGAAAAAAAGAATGTGTCATTCTCTATACAATATATTATTTTACATTATGACATACATTGTGACATAAAAATAGCTTTAAACTATTATTTTTGTGCTGTATAACTATTCTTCTATTACTATTATTAGCAGCTACAATGTCAATACTAATGAGGTATTATAATTTTGATTTTTTTTAATTTGAAAAAATAATTTATTAGCGAGGCCAGTCGTGGCGCAGGGGCTCAAAGTGTGACTGTAAAATCGACTGGTTGTGGGTTCGACCCCCACTCGAGAAAATGAAATATATATTTACACAATGACACACACACAACCTGTCGTCTTTACAGTCACATGCTTATGCCTCTGCGTAATAGTAGTTTTACTTATATCTTGCATAGTATTAGTATCCTTACTTATCTCTTACATTTTTGCAGAAAATTACATTTGTTATAGACTCTTTAAATTTCCTAAAGTAAAATCTAAGCCCAAAAAAGTACAAGCAGGGTAAGTACTTAAGTAACTATACAATAACGTTTTGTAAGAAATGTTAATTAAATGGATATAAATTGAGCAGCCATACAAACATTTAGGATTTGCCCGCAAAAGAATGTTTCTTAGCTATAAGCGATCAATACGCTTAATTGCCATTTCGTTACTTATTAGTATTTTTTTTCTTAGAGTTCTTGGCAGTTTTCTTACTCTGTATGAGTTAGATATACTAACTGCCTGTAATTTTTTTTTATTTATTGTTTTCTATTTAAGAAAAAATCAGACATTATCATTTATTTCTTTTCTTACGTTATTACTAAAATGAGACTTTACGTTATTACTAAAATATCTAGTCGTGGCGTAGGGGCATAAGCGTGTAAACCACGACAGATTTCAGGTTCAATTCCCACTTGAGGAAATGAAATATTTGATATTTATATTTTCTCGCTCTGATAACGAGGCAAAACGGGCGTTAAAACGAGGCAAAAAGGCGTTGAGTTCTGCCACTAACACGCAATGCCCCCAAAATTTGGCGAACAGTGGAGAACGACAGTGTCATAACACTGGGTGCCCAACCCTGCTATGTTCACGGTACACCGTGAACATAAAAAAATGTATTAAATATCATATTATATATCTTTAAGATCATTAAAAGCTTTCAGTTACAAGTTAATACATTTCAGCGGTCAAGCAGTTTAATTAGTTAAACTTTTTACTTAAAATCTTAACTTTTTATTTGCCTATATATTTTTATAACTATTAAATAATTTTAACTAATATCTTCACTTAAAAAAGTATCTCTCACTCAGCGCCACACTGTATCTGCATGTAGCAGAATAGTGCCAAATGCGAGATAACATAAAGTAGCTAGTGTGTTAAGACTCTCCGGTTCCCATTTTCCGCCGATTTCCGGAGACGTTGCGTGTTGAGTGGAGGAACTCAACGCCGCTTTGCCTTGATATCAGACCGAAAAAATGATATATACTTCATTTCCTCGATTTTCTGGCCTCTAAAAAAATATATAACCATTAATAAATACATAAAATGTTACGTCTGAAAATAATAGTGCAAAGGCTTTTTCGTCTAAAGCTTTTTTCAATCTCACTAATGTACACGTAAATAAATCTTAGATATATCACATAATAAAATTAAATGGACACAAGTTTTAAGGGTACCTACTTCAAGCGCTTCTGACGCTCTTAAAGTCTTACAAATAAAGCCTATACACTAAGTTGTTAGTGATAGAGCTCCACTTCGCTTACCTATATTTTAAGCTATTTATTGTAACCCAAAAAAAATACAGAAGTAGCTGTTTTTAATGTAAAGCGGACCTAACCCATTTTTTCATAAAATAATATAATACAATATACTATATTTTTTTACATAACTAAGTTTAGAGGTTGGATCGTCTGATGGTAAACGTGACGGTTATGATTTCAATGAAATGGGGGAATGGATTATTTTCAATTTCCTGTTCTAATTCTCAACACGAAATGTCTTAAAAATTTGGCGAAAATCTTAACACTAACACTTTCAAATTCCCCACTTTCCGATGCCTTTAATTAAAACACAATACTCGCTTTTCACCTAAGAATAGATTTCGTAAAGCCTCCTAAGCGCTACCAAAGACATGCGTGTCTTAAAGATATAAAGTAAATCTTATTATAAATATAAACTCATAAGTTGATCAGTATATATTTATATCGTTTGTAATCTAAAATAAAATCTAAATTTATTTAAGTAACTATTAAGTCAATTCATTTACTTTTCTTTTACTTAAATTTTAGCGTTTGTTTATTTATTAGACGTATTTCGATATATGTAAATGTTGTTGTTGTATTATTGATATATGAAATAATTATATTGAAATATATTTTACAGATGTAAGTTTCAAATTAAAAAAGAATTTTAGTTATCTCAGTTTGCATATTAATCATGAAAAGTTTATTCAAAGAGTTTTTAGTCATATTCAAAAAACAGCGACTGTAAGGGTTCAATTTATCTGAGTGGGTACGCTTACTGTAACAATGGAACAAAACGTCCAATACTCAAAATTGATTTTTCTTTCTATATAACTGATAAAACCGAAGCTTACAATAAACTCTAAAGCTACAGATAACTTAGTGTTAAGACACTCTGTTTTCCGTTTTTATTCTTACGTAAAGAAAAATTTACATAGCCTTATGAAACGAAGCAACCATTTATTCTGCGTAATGTGTACTAGCACACTCAAACAGATGTACCTCCTTGGCGCGCGAGAATTTGCTGTTTACTTAAATATTTAGAGACCGGGTGTAATTTTGTTTGCCTAACTGCTTTTAAGTTTACAGAATTGTTAAATGTTATATGAAACGGAGGAATGGTGTAACACTGTGTTTTACTGTGAAGATGGGTACAGAATCGAGTCATAATATTTATTTAGCTTCACGCCGTATCCTACACATAGAGAAATAGACAGAAGGAACATGGGAATGTTAAGGCACTCCGTTCCCCATTACGACAATTCCATTCCCCATTTTCCGATTAATTCTTTGTAAACTTTTTGTAACACTATAATATTATAAAATTTTAAAGTTTTAATAGTAAGTTAAATATTTTTATAATATTCTAATGAAAAACTTTGCTTAGAAAAGATATTTTTTTTTTATTTATACATAAACATATTGAAATAAAACACTGTACACATACTTTATTTTACACAAAACACAATACTAAAACAGCATCAAAATGCATCTGCCTTGATCTACTTACGCTTAACCTATAGCTGTCGCAACGAATACAGCTTAAAAATAAATCAGCATTCTTCTATTCTACCATATAATTTCTTTTTTACCGTACAACTTTCTTTGTATGTTCTCCATAAAAAGTAACATTGGCAAAGTGAGTAGAGCTCAATTGGCACGTTCGGAACACCATAATCAAAAACATAACTGAGAATTAAATTATTAAACTATCGTAGTGAATCATCACTTAGCTCTCTATTTCTATATAATATATAAATCAGCTTCTCGCTGTATCCCGCACACAGCAAGGTAGGCAGAGGGAACCTAGTGCTAAGACACTCCGTTCCCCACTTTCTGCCGAATTCTGGAAGAATTGCGTGTTGAGTGGCAGAACTCAACACCGCGCTAGTCCTCGACACCAGAGCGAAGAAATAGAAATATAAATTTAAGTAAATATTTCATCTCCTCGAGTGGGGATCGAACCCACAACCAGTCGGTTTTACAGTTACTTTTTGCCCCTGCGCCACGACTGGCCTATATATAATATAAAAAGATAAATCGAAATGAAAATGTAATAACATTTTTCGTCTAACATTTAAAATACAGTGGTATTAATGATCTAGCGACATGTCTCGTGGGAATCTTTTCTGCTTCATTGTGCATATTTAGGTCAACGAGTACAACTCCGCATTCGTCCGCATACTAAGATACAAAATATAAGTCAACAATCGACATCTAATTTTGATGATTTACTTTTTTTTGGCTTCGATAATATAATAACTTTTCTTTCCGTTAGGCATAATTATAGGCATAGGCCAGTCGTGGCGCAGGACCACAAAGTATGACTGTAAAACTGACTGGTTGTGGGTTCGATCCCCACTCGAGAAGATGAAATGTTTACTTAATTTTTTTATTTCCATTTCTTCGCTCTGGTGTCGAGGGAAAGCGCGGTGTTGAGTTCTGCCACTCAACACGCAATGCTTCCAGAATTCGGCAGAAAGCGGGGAACGGAGTGTCTTAACACTAGGTTTCCTCTGCATACCCTGCTGTGTGCGGGATATAGCGTGAAGCTAGCTGATTTATTTATTTATATATTCAATGGTAGAGCAGCATATTAATCTGAGTATAGCCATTACAAACGTGGTATAATAATTCTTATACATGGAATTACATATATGATCTATAAATTCTATAAAATATTGTATCTTTACGTAATCCAGGTAATAACGTTGAACAAAACATTTCTGGCGAACCTCTCGCCTGTCGATAACCTACAATTTAGTATGCTACTAACCTAAACTGACTTTGAATTTTTTTAATTTTATACAGATATATAGGGATATCAATATAAAATTTTATTATAGGATATTCTTTTAATCTCACCCAAATTTAGCAGAATACGTAGAGTTAGTGATAGAACTCCTTATTTTTCTCCTTAAATGTTTAATTTAGAAAAATAAATGGAAAAAATCCAGAGCTTGGCTATATGGCAAAATATTCGATAAAGTATTATTAATAACGTTATATCTATCTATAGTAACAAATAATACTTTACCAGTTTGTGCTGACTGTACTTTTCCAATATATCATAAATATTGTTGGCAAATAAAATGTATCGAATATTCCCAAGTATTTGTGAGACCTTGTTGATAAATATTATTTATATAGGGTCTTGCGGTTTTAACATTCTGGGCTCGGCTCACACGTATGTAACGTACCTTTTCGCTTTTAAAAGAAAGCTAGTTTTATTGACTTTCTTTTGTCACGTTTTATATGTGTGTGTTTTATATGATTCTTTTAAAATTTAAAATCAACTTCACGCTATCTTAAGACACAACGTTCCCCACTTTGCGCCGAGTTCTGGAGGCAATGCGTGTTGAGTGGCGGAACTCAACGCCGCGCTTTGCCTCGACACCAGAGCGAAGAAATGAAAATATAAATTTAAGTAAATATTTTATCTCCTCGAGTGGGGATCGAACCCACAACCAGTCGATTCACACTCTGTGTCCCTGCGTCACGACTGATATAATAATGATTCTTTTAAAATATTAGATATATATGTTTTACACTGAATTAATTTTTTTCTGTAATATAATTTATTTCTGAAAGTAATATATAATCATTCATACATAACTCAATTCTACTTCTCTCAAGATTTGAGACTAAGCGAATAAAATACTTAAAACGAACGCTGCTACTAGGCCATAACAATGAAAATATTTTTAATATATTTTTTTATCAAGTAAGAATTGAACCTACATCTATCGCGCACAGTCATTAATACTTGACAAATGATAATCATTTGCTACTACTTTCAATAATAAGATATTGAATCTTTACGCTATGTTTAAATATGTAGTGCGTTTTCACAATTAAAAGTTGTATATATCATGATAAAGAAAACATTGTAAAAATTAAATTGCTTTATTGAAAAAAGATTAAAATAGGAGGAAGGAAATAGACGAAAGATAAAAAACTATATCATTTCAGCCAGCAGCAGCAGCATAACCATTGGGTCCATCCCATTATTTAGATGACTTTTCCGTAACCATAACCGAGTCCACCATGACCAAGACCATAATCAAGACCCTTGTTAAGTCCATACCCACCGTATACGGGCACGGATTTTAAGAGTGGCTCAGTCAGTATGGGAGCAATTTCGACATTCTTTATGATGGGAAGAGGTTTGATTATGGGAAGAGGTTTGATTATGGGAAGAGGATTAATAATGGGGAGGGGCTTAATTATAGGCAATGGGCTAATAATGGGGGCAGGCTTGATGATGATAGGTTCCTTTATTATTGATCCTGAAAATAAATATATTAATACTTTATTGCACTAAAAAGAAAGAAAAATTACATTTCATGATATTAATAAATAAAAAATATATATATATTTTAATTTCCTAGCTCTAGTAACGAGGCAAAACGTGGCGTGCAGTTCCATCACTCATCACGCAATGTATCCAGCATTCGGCGGGAAGTGGAAAACGGAAGTATCTTTGTAGCAATGGAGTGTCTTAACACTAAATTCCCAGGTTCCGTCTGCCAACTCTGCTATGTGCAATAAAATATACTATGGTGACCTTATCACCATAGTAAAAATATTACCGCTTAAAAATTATTATCACTAAAAGTAGTTTTTACTAGAAAACAATTGTAAAGTTTGGAAAAAAATGCAGAAAGATGTATAGTTATCTAAAATTAAAATCGAAATATGTTTAAATACGTATGATATTTATAAATATAAGTAAGTTACCGTCGTTGATATAACCATATGTACATACATAAATACTTACATATGCATATATCTATAAATAAGTAGATACATATAAATAACGGAATTATCAAAATGGATTTGGATGGTTTTGATATTGTTGACGAAAAAGATTAATAATTGTCATACTATTTAAGAATATATGTATATTTTTTTACGTACAAATTAATACTTATAAAGTATGTGCAATATTGTTAAAATAAAAAGTTTTATTTTTCTCTTAATTATATGAGAAAATGTGAGCTTTAAAGTAGAATAATTACCGTAGCCCCCGTAGCCGCCGTAACCACCGTAACCGAGTCCACCATAACCGAGGCCGAGGCCTGAGCCGTAAGCGCTAGCGGCGACCGCTAATAGGCAAGCGAACTGAAAAACACAGTATTTTGTTAAATAATATGTAATAATTACTTACAAAGATTAAATTATTTATTAGATTTTTGTGAAATCGTCGTCTTAAAAATGGTAAACGTAAAAGAAGTATAAGAAAAAAACAGTAGTCTTAGTATCTCATACAACATTATTCGCAACGCTGAGTACAAATTTGATTTCCAATTAAGGTAATAATTAAAAAGTAGAAAAGATTTTCAAAAAGTCGACTTTTTAAAACAAACCTGTTACTATTTTCGAATCATATTTCGAACAAAAAACATAAAACCCTTTTTATAGATAACATGCTGTTAACTATGAAAATTGGCTTTCTTATAGATACTTGAAAGTATAAATCGTTTATTCGTCGTATTAAAGCGGTGCGGCGTCTGACTGTAAGCGCGACGGTTGTGGGTTCGATTCCCACTCGGAGAGGAGGAGGACGCGAAGAATGATTTAATTTAATTTTCCTCGTCCTGGTAACAAGACAAAGCGTGCGCCACTTAATACACAGTACCTCAAAAATTGGGAGGTAAATGGGAACCGGAGGGAGGAATGGAAAGAAGGGGTGCAGCTGTGGAAAAAACAGATTTAGATAATAATAAAAATATGTATATATTACTTACAGTAATGTAGCTGTTCATATTGTTGGATTTCTTTGGCTGAAGTGTGCCGGTCATTAAAAAATATTGCATATTTATACTCGCCAGTTTCCTTTAGTTATCGCATGCGTTGGGTACCTTTGTTGCATACTTCATCGTTATTAGCGTATCCTTGCGTATTGCCTACCACTGCATTTGCATAATTATAGGCCTAATTTGTTAAGGATTGTTTTTGTTTTATTTAACACATGTTCCGCTTTATGCAGGATAAATACTGAGAAATTGATTTTACATTTTTAGTTTTGATATTTAAAATTATATTATGTACGTAAACGTAACACGTATTCTTTGATATGGCGTTTTGAATAATTGAACCTATCGGCTTTTATTTGTTATTTAAAGCCACCGCTGTTGATTATAGTAAATGACACATTTCCTATAATCAACAGCGTCAGCTTTACAGTGTTTAAAAGAGATCGTTCTCAATTTTCTGCCCAAATTTGAGACATCGCTCACCTACAACCAACCGTTTATAATCTGACGCTATCCCTAGCCTTAAACATTTATATATTTTTAACTGTGTCAGTTTATAGTTTGTTTACATGTACTAAAAATTGTTATCTTGAGATCGTTAAAACAATATATATATATCAACATTTGAAGAATGAATTATAATCATTTATAAGTATTCTTCATTGTTTTAGAAGAAATTTTAAGAAGAAAATCTCATATATTAGATTTTAAATACTCCATTTTATGACCACAACGTGTAAAATCTATATAATTTTTTTATCCTTATTTTAAAAATATATATTTAAGGCCAAATTATTTCAATATATTGCCTATATGTATTATAGTTGCTTAAAACGTTTAAACGTACGGTTATTAAGACATGTTGCATGTTACGAAACATCGTGTTATAAATTAATATACGTTTAAAACTAGATCGAGTTTAATTAAGTTATTGTTATATCGTAATTAACTAATGCTTTTGTTATTTTATTGTAGGTATGTAGATCAAGAGCGTTGGGGTGTCTTCCTGCTCCTTAGATTATAAAAGCGGCAGTTATAGAACCATATTTTTATGATGATTATTAAATTTTAAGCAACATCAAACGTAATTTTATAATAATTCACGCAAATTATTTAATAAATAGTTTTACAGTGTATCCCTCATATAGTACTATTTTATTATTACCTAGACACTCCGTTACCCATTTGTAGCTTAATTTTCGAGAACGGAACTCAACACCGCTATTTGACTAGACCAGTGGCGTAGCTAGGGTATTTGCTGCCTGGTGCGGCTTAGGACTTGTTGCCCTTTAAAATGGTCAAAATAATTTCAGATTTCAAACCACAGTAGAGTAGATATATAATTTTTTATTGCTTCAAAACTATAATAACTATATATAAGTTATAATGGGGGTACAATGGTGTGTCAAGTGGCGACGAATGCGGCGTTGGAGACCGCCACCCAACACGCCACGAGGTGGAGGACGGAGCTACAAATAGCTACGTGGAATGTAAGAGGAGGGATGGAAGAAAAGATGAATTAATTATTAGATGCGATGGATGATAGAGATTTGGATGTCGTTTGTGTGACAGAGACCAAGCGAAAGGGCAATGACACGACCGATTTGCCGGGCAGTCGGGTCGCTTTCTGGGCCGGCGTACCAGAGAGCGAGCGGGGCTGTCAAGGTGTAGGTGTTATTGTCCTCTCGATTGATTAGTGCAGCAGTTGAATACAAGGCGATCATCCCGAAACTGCTTTGGGTTCGCTTCAAGCTGGGGTTAACAAGAGTATTCTTGTTAGTGGCGTATGCGCCAGTATCCACAGCTCTATTAAGCGAACTCGAGGAGTTTTGGGAGAGTGTCAGGGATGTTCTAGGTAGCGTTAGAGGGAATGAAAAATTAATAATATGTGGCGATTTGAATCGGAACTGCGCGAAGCAGTTACGAGGGAGGGGGTGGGAGTGGTCAGTATGGTGACAAGAAAATAAATGAGACTGGAAAGCTTATATTGGAAATTTGCAAGAAAAGGAATTTGTTTGTGGCAAACACGACGTTTGAACACAAATAAATTCACATGTATACATGGGAGCGAGCGGAAGGGAAAAGTATGATTGATTTATTCCTAGTGGATCAGCGTATTCGAAGCCAAGTTATAGACACGCGAGTGTTTAGTGGTTCTGAGCTGGGAACAGACCATTATCTAGTCGTTGCTAGAATAAGGGGTCTGTTTGCAGGTTGGCGCAACTACACAAGGTGTCCAAACTTGGAGTCGAATTATCGCATAAGAAACTAGAAGCTTCAAGATCCACCGATTAGAGAGGAATATCAAGAAAGAGTTTCCAAGAAGCTAGACAGCAGCGAATCGCGGAAATTAAAGTATTGGAGTATGCTGGTAGAACCTTAGCGATTGCATGAAAGAAGCAGCAATAGAGGTATGTGGTAAAGGGAAAGAAGGAAGGCTTTACCAAAAACCGCGACGAATGGTGGGATAATGAAGTGGAAACTGCTATAAAAAGAAAAAAGAAAGCATGGCAGGATTATAAAGCCTCGCTAAGGATAAAAGTATGAGAGAAATTAAAAAGAAACAGTATAAGCTACAAAATCACCAAACGAAAGTACTCATGAAGATGAAGCGTGAAAAGGCAGAGAATAAAAGAGACGAAAGGTTAACGAACAACTTCAAAGAAAACACGTAGCTTTTCTGACGAGAAGTTAGTGTTTCTCGAGGTTGCTTGCGAGGTTGCTTTCGAAGGACGATGAAATTTTCACGAAAGAACCACACATTTTGCAGCGATGGGCGGAATTTTACAAGGAGATGTATGAATGTGATGGAGTCCTCAGTCTCAAGTAACTGCGAAATGTTAAATGTTGATGTAGCTGATGGTGAAATCAGTATAAAAGAAGTTGAGAATGCAATACGAAGTCTGAAATGTGGTAAGGCAGCGAGAGCAGATGGAGTTATTGCCGAGATGATCGAATATGGTGGGCCACGCATTTTGGACTTGTTCTGGTTTTTGTGCAATTTATGCTGGAAATCAGGGGAGATCCCAGATGATTGGCGAGGTGCGTTCATCGTGCCTTTGTATAAAGGCACGATGAAAGACTGCGCAAACCGTAGGGCTATCGGTTTGATTAGCTTGGGTAGTAAAGTTAAAAAAAAAATAAAATTAAATTAGCTTCACGCTGTATCCCGCACACAGCAGGGTAGGCAGAGGGAACCTAGTGTTAAGACACTCCGTTCCCCACTTTCTGCCGAATTCTGGAGGCATTGCGTGTTGAGTGGCAGAACTCAACGCCGCGCTTAAACTCGACACCAGAGCAAAGAAATGGAAATATAAATTTAAGTAAATATTTCATCTCCTCGAGTGGGGATCGAACCCACAACCAGTCGGTTTTGCAGTCACACCTCGTGCCGCTGCGCCACGACCGGCCTCAAGTAGTAAAGTTTATGCTAAAATATTAGCGAGAAGAATGCAAGAGAGATCTAAAAGGCCGTTGTAGGAGGCCCGAGGAGGCTTTAGACCTGGAAGAGGGTGTATCGATCAGATCTTTTCCCTCCGCATGATCACGGAAAAATTTATAGCCGACTTGGAAAAGGCGTTTGACAGAGTTGTAAGAGCGAAATTATGGAAGATACTACCCCGGTACAATGTGAGCGGGACCCTTGCTGCAGACCGTAAAGTCTCTTTACAGAGATCACTCAGCCTGCGTGCGAGTAGGACCTGGCGTGTCGCCCTGGTTTCACATCCGATGGGGTGTTAAACAAGGTTGTGCCATGTCAGCTTGGTTCCGGAGGGCAGCACACGATCGCCGCCTTCCGCCCTAATGAGCCAGAGGGCGGTCAGCTTGGGGAAGCTGGCCGCCTACTAACCTGGCTCCAGTAGTCGCGCGCAGGTTCCTCCCGCGTGCTACTCCAAGCAGGCCGTCGAGGGTGACCACACACCCTTGACTCCGCGACGTGCCTTGCAGGCTCCCGCCGCCGCGCTTCGCGGAAGACTATTGTCCCCGCGTCTCGCGGCCAGTGGCGGTCGAGGAGGAGCACCGTGAGATTTTAGTGGGTATTCGGACGGCCTACATCTGCCAGTCCGCAAGTCCCACATAACCCGCTCGAGTCCCCACTCGGGCCGGTATCCGTAACAGGATTTCCTCACGAAAAAAAAAATGTCAGCTTGGTTGTTCAATTTGTATTTGGATAGCCTGAGGTTAAGTTTAACCAAACAGCTGTTACGCGAGCTCTGTCCTCTTTGGACATCCACAAGTCGAGCGGGCCAGATGGCATCTCTCCCTTAGTGCTCCGTTCCTGTGCTCCTGAGCTGACACCGGTGCTAACGCGTTTGTTTCGGCACTCTTACTCAGTCGGCGTTGTCCCAGACTCATGGAAGAGCGCTCTTATCCACCCGATCTCAAAGAAAGGCGATGGTTCCGATCCATCTAACTACAGGCCTATTGCTATCACCTCCCTGCTCTCAAAAGTCATGGAGAGCATTATCAATAGCCAGCTTTTGGTTTATCTAGAGGATCACCGATTGATTAGTGACCGACAATATGGCTTTCGCCATGGTCGCTCAACCGGTGATCTTCTAGTTTACCTTACCCATCGCTCGGCTGCGGCTATTGAAAGCAAGGGAGAGGGCCTGGCAGTTAGTTTGGACATGGCGAAGGCCTTTGATCAAGTGTGGCATGAGGCGCTCCTGGCTAAACTTCCATCCTATGGGCTTCCCGAGAATTTATGCAAGTGGATCGCCAGCTTTCTCACTGGGCGCAGCATCAAGGTCGCTGTCGACGGTTTTTGCTCTAATCATATACCCGTGAACGCTGGCGTTCCCCAAGGCTGCGTGCTGTCCCCTACGCTGTTTCTTCTGCATATCAATGACATGTTAGAGGATTCTAGCATTCATTGCTATGCAGATGATAGCACGGTGAACGCTGTTTACTCCGGCCGAGCAAGTCTTTCTCGGGAAAACGCCGAACAGTGCCGAAATAAACTTGTGTCTTCCGTTGAGGCATCCCTCAACAATGTCTCCTCATGGGGTGAAAGGAACCTAGTTCACTAAGTTTGCGCGTTAACCACAAAAAAAATCCCATGTATCGTCTCACCAGTCTTTCAGAACATTCCCCTTACAGCCGCGCCCAGTATCAGTATATTGGGCCTCAATGTTTCGAGTGACTGCCAGTATCGCGATCATTTGGAAAGCAAGGCCAAGTTGGCCTCGAAGAGACTGGGGGTCATCAACAGAGCGAAACGGTACTTCACGCCAAAACACCGTTTGGCCGGCAGGCAGGCAGGTTCGGCCTCATATGGAGTACTGTTCTCATCTCTGGGCTGGTTCACCTCAGTATCAGCTTGAACCATTCGATCGCATACAACGTAGAGCCATTCGAATCATTGGGGACCCAATAATCTGTGAAAGGTTTGATACTTTGGCTTTGCGTAGAGACGTTTCCTCGCTGTGCGTTCTCTATCGCATTTATCATGGGGAGTGTTCTGAAGAACTGTTTGACCTATTACCTGCCGCCGAATTTTCTAACCGCACAGTACAATATAAGCTGAAATGTCATCCACACCACCTGGATACGTGGCAATCCACTACTGTGCGGTTTCGTAGGAACTTCCTTCCACGCACCACGGAACTGTGGAATGGCCTACCCGCGGCAGTGTTTCCAGGTCGATATGACATGAGTACCTTCAAAAAGCGCGTCTATCTCCACCTTAAAGGCCGGCAACGCACCTGTAGCTCCTCTGGTGTTGCACGGGGCCGTGGACGGCGGTAATCACTTACCATCAGGTGACCCGAACGCTCGTTTGCCTTGTCCTTTTCCATAAAAAAAAAAACTGTCTCCATGGAGTGAAACAAAGTAATATGGGAGTGAAAGTTGGCCTGAAGTGAAAGGTGACCTGAATGTGAATTGCCTGCTGTACGCAGATGATGCAGTGCTTATTGCATTATCAGAATGCGAGTTGCGGGCATTGGTCACCACTCTGAAAGAAGGGTGTGAAAATAATGGTCTAAGCCTCCATGCGAATAAGACAAAGGTTCTGAAATTCATCTCAAGGTCATTTTTGAAAGAAATGAAGAACGGACGCAAAATCAGTGTAAATGGTAAAATATTAGAATAGGTGAATGAAGTGGTATATTTGGGAAGATTGTTCAGTAGAGATGGAAAATACGGGATGGATGTGAAAAGGCGTATTGCTGCCGGTAACAGGGTTAATGGAGCCTTAGCTGCATTGATGTGACGGCGAAACGTCAGCACACCTGCGCGTTTGGCCATACACAATGCAGTGTTGGTACCGACGCTGTTAAACGACAGCAAAACGTGGGTATTACAGAAGTAGAATGAAAGAAAGATGAATGCCGTGGAGAATCTCTTCGTAGGATATGCGGAGTGAGCTTAGCCGATTGAATCCATAATGAAGCGATACACAGAATGGCAGGTATTAGCGAGGATGTCACGGTGAGAATGAAGAAGAACACGTTCAGCTGGTTTGGGCACGTCGAACGAATGAGTGATGAAATAATGGCAAAAAAGATTTATGATGAACAAGTGAGTGGTAAGAGAGATAGAGGGAGACCTCGGTTGACCTTCGAAAACACAGTATCAAAGATACTGGAGGAAAGTCATATAAAAAGCATGAGGACTCCCCGGAGGGCATGTATGAAGAGGTTGATAACAGTGGACAAGGCGAAAGAGGTATGTTGAGACTACGGTCTCGCTACGGCGTTTGGCGTTCCGTTCTCTCTGACTACCTCGCTAGGGATAAAGCGTGAAGCTAAGTTAAGTTATAAGTTATAACATTAGATTTTGGTAAAAAATATTGCAAAAATTTAAAACGGAGATTACGCGCTTTTTGACTAGCAAAGTCATTAATCACATTTTCAAAATCAATAGTATCGACTAGTTCATGTTTAATTGACATGATAGCGAGATTGTATTTTTCATTTTCATTCTCTTATTTTTCTTGTACATTCCTTGATTCTTGATTGAAAAAAAATTAGAAGAATTGATCGTAGACTTTGTTGCCCCTTTCCATTTGTTGCCCGGTGCGACCGCACCGCTCGCACCCCCCCAGCTACGCCACTGGACTAGACCGAGGAAATGAAATTAATTTATTCTCTGAGTGGGAATCAAATCTACAACTAAATAACTAATAGTTTTTCTAATAAATCTGCCTATATGTAATCATCAATCATCTATCAATCAAAGATCGGGGAGTTTTTTGGGTTCTGTACCTTTTAAGGTAAAAGGAACCCATATAAGATCACTTTGTTGTCCGTCTGTCTGTCTGTATGTCTGTCTGTCTATGTCTAGTGTCTTGTCCAAGAGTCTTTATCTCAGTAACGCTTGGAGATATCGAGTTGAAATTCAAACCATATTTTTAAATACATATACGGTTTTTTAATTTCATGAAAAATTGTATTTCTACGTTCACTTAAAAAAAAGCTAAGTAAGCATGTAAAAGTTATATCGCAAAAAAAACACGTATTTCGACACTATGAAGGGATTTAAAATTAATAGGGTACTTCCGGTTGACCTAGAATTATGAAATTTGGCAACTAGCATCTACAGGTAGTACTAGTTTAGGAAAAAATCTGAAACTAAACGTTTGTGGTTAAATCCTAAAAAATAATAGTTTTAAATTTTAATAAGGAGGCAAAATTTTATATTAAAGCCGCTAGTTCAAGTGAGGTATCAGATACAAGGGCTGGTGTAGAATATTCCAATACACATTTTATAATTTTTTTATGACGCACTAATTGTAGGAAGCCCTCAGTGGGCTAGCCCGACTCGCGCTTGTACGTTTTTTAATGTTGACATCGCATTGAATTCTGGATAACACAGTCGACATAACACTTCTAAGAATAAACAAATCAAAATTGTTTCCTTTGCGAAAGAGAATTAAAATTATATTATTTGTTATATTTTTTTTCTTTATGTTATTTTTTGCAGTGACGCTTACTGAGTGACAAATGGCAAGTGTATTGTAATTACACTTATTTGTATGTGTTTGTAAGTTCAGTTTAAGAGTAGAATATGTCTACCTTGAAATCATAATATACAAATTCGCTGCAACGATTTAGTTGTCTCATTGATTTCGGCGAAAAGTGGGGAACGGAGTGTCTTAACACTAGGTTCCCTCTGCCTACCCTGCTGTGTGCGGTATATGTGCGTGAAACTGATTTTAATTTTTTAATTTAATAATTAAGAATATTTAATAAGTAAGAGAATTAATTATTATTTCATTATTAATTATTATTCATTTCCTCGCCCTGGTAGCAAGGCGCAGCGTTGAGTTCCGCCACTCAACAAAAACCGCCTTAAAAAGGATGGAAAGTGGTGGAGGAACGAAGTGTCTTAGCACTAAGTTCTCTCTGCTTATCCTGTTATATACGGCATACAGAGTAAAACTGAAAAAAAAATAAGTAATTAAATTTAATGTAGTTATTGCAGAATTATGAATTATTATACATTGTCAGAATGCACGCGATATTTGTCGGTATTAATACAAATTAAATTGTAAGTTGAGTAAAAAAACGGGGATTTCAAAAATCGTCGAAAAATCGTTAGTCGATATTATTATGAACAATAATTTGGAAACTATAATTTGTATTTATTGTTTGTTTTAATATATTATGTTATTTATAGTATATTACAGTTATAACAATATATATACATAATAGATCTTTAGGTTCCTAAGTATACTATATGAATTCTTATGTAAAATGAAACATTAAAAAAAGGTCAAATGTGAATCAGACTCGCTCACCTAGGGTTCCGTATAATTTCAGGATAATAAGTCAACGGAAAGTACAAATTATAAAAATTGTCAAAAAATTTACACTTTATGTATAAAATTAACTAGGTATAAATTTATGCGAATTCGTAATCGTTTTTTTCTTTATACAAGTTGTCACTCCTTGCCAAAATTTATATATAACTGTAGGTCTATGGGAACTACCCTATAGGATTTGATTACGTGGCGAAAAAAATAGACAAACTTAAGTTTGCATGGCTGTGCACTCATTTTGTATAAAGTGAACTAAAACTACAAATAAATGTTTGTGATGGTTTTTTTCTATGAAATACCTATAAATTTTAATTTTAATTCTTTCCTTTATTTCTAACGTAATTTCTCACTTCGTACCAAATTTCATAACTATCGGTGGACGGGGAGTAGGTACCCTATAGGTTTTAATTATACAAAATGCAGCAAGATCAGTCATAACGTTAGATATCTTCTGCATTCCCTTATATGCGGAAAAAAATCAAATTTTTATTAAATTTCAAATATTTACAACAAAGAAATGAATCCATTAACACTGCGCAATGCGTGACGCAGTCGTTAGCGAAGCGTACTCGTGACTTTTCAAGATCTCATAAATTAAATATTCAAAAGCTAAGGTTAAGTGTATCTGAATCTGATTGTAAGTATTCAGATGATATCGACGTACCTTTTAGATATATTTAAACATTTTTTATATTGTCACGCGTCTCCCATATCTTGGAGCTTAAGATATAATTTGTTTGTATTATGTACTATTATTGTCTTTTGTTCCGTAAAAAAATATTTCATAGCCTGTCGAGTGACGGAAGTGAGCGCCGTATCTTATTGTAAAGAATTTCCCGAGTGGAATTCGAATTCTCAATTGTCGTTTGCATCACTGTGGTACCGGTGCGTTTAACAATTACTACTGTCTGAAAAATTTTATAAGAAATAAAAACTAAATCTGGTTATTTTAACACATTTTTGTAATAAAAAACTGAAATTGATCTACTTGTATTCGTTGTAGGCCATATTGAGTGCGTCGTGGCGCAGGGACACAGGCGTGGGACTGTGAGCGCAATGGTTCGATTGGAACTCTGAGGAATGAAATATTTATTTATTTTCATTTCCCCGCTTTGGGGGAAAGGAAGTGTCTTAATGGGGAGCAGAGTGTCTCAACACAAGGGTTCCCTCTGCCTATCCTACTGCGTGCAGGAGACAGCGTGAAGATATGAAATAATAAAAAAAATATTGTATCATGAAACTTGTCAGTTATACGTAGCTTAGGTGACAATACAATAGTATGATATCTTCGATCTGGTCTGATGACGGAGCCAGGCCGTAAGTAGTGAAACTCCTCAAGGTAACTAGTAAGCCACTCGAGCTTAGGCTCATATAATTTAAAGCTAGTACATTTTTTTTATTTTGTCCAAAAGTATAAAATAAAATAAATAATAAATTCAATATTTGAACATAAAACATAATCTAGAAGCCAAACATTCAATTATTAGACAAATATTCTAGATTTCAAATATTCTAGTCTAATAAGAAAGCTCTCTTCTATACTTGCCCAATAGGCATAACAATGTTATTAAAGTTATCAAGCAAATGATTTTTAACCTTAAAACAAGAACCGAAGAACGAAATTTGACTGTGAATGAAGATAGAATAAGAATACCAGTTAAACAATATATGCATACGTATATACTATACGTAATTTGGATTATATATAACTATTATATTAACGAAATTATTTTATGTTTTTGTATGCAATAAAATTGTACTTGATTACAAATAAACTTCTTAAAAACAAGCTTTTGTTCGCGTAAGAAATTTATTTACTTTTACTTCATGTTTATATATGCAATACAAAATTTTGCAATTTCATAAAATTATAATTTTCGTGTTAGTACGACTTACCTTTTAAACAAAACCTGTTTTTAAAAAGGTATTTTTTCAGTTTTATCTTAATTTTCTCATTTCTATTTTAATGCATCATTATTGCAATGTTCTTTACCGGTCAATCTCCATCTTTAGGTGCTCGATATCATTTAACACTAGACCAAGATAGCTCAAGCCAGTCCAAACACAACGTGTCTATCTTCCTTAGTTCAGAGGTCCCTTCCTTATCCACCTTCCAGAATTCCTTTACATTCAGACTCTGGGTATCATTTGAAGCTGATTTAATTTTTTTTTACGTAATTTTATTGCCATCACAGCTCGAGGTCGTTATCCAAACTTCAGCTTAATCAAATTTGGTCAAATTGAACTAACACGGCAAGTTAAATAAAAGTTAGTAAAAAAATCACTTGTACACCAAAAATATAAAAATATATAGACAAATACCTCCATTCGAATCATTAGTTTTAACAGACAGACAGATCCGTCAGCTCTATAATATAAAGTATATATATAAGAAATAAGAGAAAGTATCTCTTTAATGTAAGTTATGCAGAAAAAGAATATATTGTATTTTTTTATTATTTACAAGGCCAGACGTGGCGCAGCGGCACGAAGTGTGACTGTAAAACCGACTGGTTGTGGGTTCGATCCCCGCTCGAGGAGATGAAATATTTACTTAAATTTTTCCATTTCTTCGCTCTGGTGTCGACGTTAAGCGCGGCGTTGAGGTCTGGCACTCAACACGCAATGCATCCAAAATAAGGTAGAAAGTGGGGAACGGAGTGTCTTAACACTAGGTTCCCTCTTCCAACCCTGCTGTGTGCGGGATACAGCGTGAAGCTGATTTTTTATTATTTGCTATAAACGGTGCATCAATTTCGATACTCGTATGCAATTAAAACCAACTGTACGTTACACCTGAACATTGTAAAGCTTGTTCATATCCCGAGGGATTTTAATTAACCGTCTCGTGTTTTAACTTTTTTAAATTAAACTAGGAACATGGAACTCTACATGTCTGTTAATTAGATACCTTATGGCCCAATAGTAATGTTTCTGACTGTATCATTAAAGTATTTAGGTTTGATATTAACACAGGAAAATAATCATGTCTGACACTTTTTAGAGGCCGGCGTAGCGCAGCGATACAGCGTCAAACTGTGAAACGCGATGGTGGCTTCGATTCCCACTATAAGGAATCAATTACTTTCATTCCCTTGCTCTGATAACAAGACAAAACGCGGCGTTTAGCTCTACCACTCAAAACGCAATTTCTCGAAAATTCCCCAAAATATAATATCGGAAAATCGGGCACAATAATTTTCATGGTGTATCTGTGCTTTCTCTCCCTCACTCTCTCTTCTTATTGCAAAAAAAATAATCACAAGAAGGCTTCCCTTAGATATCGTAAATAACTATAACTCGATCTGGTATTAATAAACTAGGAAAATTACACTATGCAAACTCACACTTTTTCCCACATCATTAGCAATCAGGTAGACCCAGGGAAGCTAGGTGTAGGACGCTACGTTCCACACACACCGGCTAACTTTCGTATAGGATGGGGGAATTCAACGGACAACTTTTACAAATATAAGAATAAATATAATTATTCCCCCGAATGGACATGGAACCCACAAAAATCACGTTTACTGTTGGACACTGTCCCACTGCACCTCACAGGACAGCTTCATGGGAAATTACATCATTTTTTAAAAACTATTTCAATTGTATATCTCAATAGGAACACATACAATTTAATTTTATTCCTATTTTTTGTTCCAAGCATGTATTTGTTCCAAACCGATAAATACCATTCAATTTTAGTAGAAAATGTAAAATTACATAACCAGTTATATAACCGACTGCAATTTCAAGTTTAACTTTGTATGGCAGCGATACTTCCTTCTAGTCTAGATTGTCTGGGTTATTGTTTTGTTTGAGTTCGTATGATTTTTTTGAAAAAAGGTCTTGAAGCTTTAAAAAGCTCTGAAATATTTTGGTATGATTTTTTTAGGTGAAAAATAACATTCATGTATTTCTATATGAAGTGTTGATGTTACTCGTATTTTTAATTGTAAATATGATATTGTTTATAATTTGAATTTTAAATACATAAAATGTATTTATGTATCTATCTATGTAATATAATAATAGTTTCAGTTCATTAATATTCACGCTGTATCCCAAGAATAAAAGGGAACCTACTGTTGGGATAGTCCCTTCCCCACATTCTGCCCAATTTTTGCGCACATTGCATGTAGCGTGGCGAAACTCTATGGCATGTTTTGTCTTGTTCCCAAAGCAAGGAATTAAAAATAATTCATACCTCCGAAAGGGATTCAAACCCACAATCGCACGTTACAGTCAGACTTTATGCCGCTGTGCCGCGGCGAAGTAGGCTTTTTAAGTAGTGGCAACTATTTAATTAAAAATTCTTAAATATTTTTAATTGCACGAGAAACACCTTAAGCACTCTTCAAATTTTAAAAGGAAAACATAATAATACATTTTAATAAGGTAAATAAATATTAAAATACTAAATAACTTTATTAATATGTTAACTTATATGACATTTCAGTCGAATCACAGGTTGTAACAAAAAATCTGATGCAAATGATGATGCTTTAATTGTTAACATGTTACAAGACAGTTAGTACGCGAGACCCTATACCGAAGAAGAAAGGAGAGTAAGCTAAAACGTCACATTATAAATTATTATTAATAATTCTTCATAAAAAATCGTAAATTACAAGAAATATTATAATTTCTATCTCAAATAAACAGCTAGCATACGCATATAATAATTTAATTTAAACATCGATTTTTAATTACAGAAAATCAATTCTTAGTTGTGAAATTTTATGCAAGAAATAATGACGTTTTACAAAGCAATGATTCTTGGAGATTCATATAGAAATTGGCAGATCAGCAGAGATGCATGTCCATAAAGGTCTTTTTGTCCTTGAAAGTGGGGCCCCAGGCGCCGTAGTTCTTCTGCTCCGGCTTCTTAGTATCTTTGACAGTAGATTGACTTGCGACAGGTTTTCTGAAATAGAGAATAGTGTATTTTTTTATTTATTTCTTTAATTTACTTTGTATCCTGCATACAGAGGGTAGGCAGAGGGAATCTAAAGTTAAGACACTCCGTTATCTACTTTCGGCCTGATTTTTGAGACATTGCGTGGCTTTTTATTGTTACTGCAAGAAGGGCAAACGAGCCGAAGTACCTAGCTCGGAGACCATAACGTCCAGAAAACTCCTCAAAAGGAAGGTCATTCCACAGTTTTCACGTACGCGGAAAAAAATATTTTGACGCACACACGCTAGAAAATTGCATCCATTTGGTGCGGATGATATTTAACCTCCTAAGACTATAGAATACTGACAGAGAACTAATGTCTCCGTGTACTTAATGGTTCTAAATCGTTAATTAGTATGGGGTCATCGATAATTCGAACGGCCCGCCATTGAATGGAATCAAGTGGTTGTAGTTGGTACTGAGGGGCGCCTGCCCATAGGTGGGAATCGAAACCAAATCAGGACGAACTTAAACCTCGTAGAGCATAAATCGATATGAAGTGCTGCTTCACCGTGTTCAGTGTCCAGTCTTATTAATAGACTGAAAAATGAAGAAAATAATAATTCACAAAGAAAGTAGAGTTAAAGGCTTTGTTCTAAGATGCCCATTATGACTTATTTATTTTATTAAGACTTATAAAATATTTTACAAATATTAAATATTATAAAAAATTTACGAAAAACCTAAACATACTATTCACTATTCACAATTGCAGCCAAGAATACAAGATTGCGATGTAATGTACTCATATATTTTGTTTAAATGTGAACGCGAGAAACGGAATGCTTTTGTCCTTTTAATAAAATGAAAAAGTATTCTTGTGGATAAGCTCAACAGTGAATAGAATATAAAGAAAGGTACTGTAGTTTTATTTTTACAATGAATGCTTCAATTGCAATTGATGGTACAATTTAGAACCCAATTGGCTACAAATTTGTAACAATACTTTTTTTCAGCTTCATGCTGTATGCCACATGTAGCAGGATAGGCAGAGGGAGTGTTAAAACACTCCGCTCTCAACTTTCCGCCGAAAGCGGAACTGAAAACTGCGCTTTGCTTTGACACCAGAGCAAAGAAATGAAGGTAATTATTAAATATTCATTTCGTCGAAAAGGGACTGAACCCACAAACAGTCAGCGTTTACAGAACATAATTTAATGTTTTGTATTCCATATGAATATATGTGATTGTATATTAAATAGGTACCTGCTGTGCTGTTTAAAAAAATATAAGAATATAAAGAGTTAAAATTAGATGTTCTTTTAAAGGAGTTTTGGGTCGTTTCAGAAATTGCTGGTTTTCAGAACTTTAGAAAACACTTTAAGTTTAAGTAACTTGACTGGTAAAATTTTAAAATTTTGAACAGACTTTAGTGGAATTAAACTCATATCAATTATCATTAATATAACACGTTTCACGCGTCACGCATACCAGGGTAGACAGAGAGAACCCAGTGTTAAGATACTCCGATCCCAATTTTTCGCCGACAAATCAAAAACTTAATTAAATATAATCATTATCCGAGTGAAAACCAAAGAATCTGCCCCACTGCGCTACGACGGCATCAAGTATCATCGAATAATATATATTTTCTACCAAAAATAGTCTGTTTAAATAAAACTATATATTACCAAGCATATTTATGTCTACTACAAAAGGAGAATATATGACAGCTGTCTTTGTTCTAAATGAATTTAGACCTAAGTGGGTGTATTTAGACACCAGTAAGACAGGTGCCTCGTCCCATACCACTGTACAGTCCACTCAGATTTAAATTTATCTAACGTCATAATTAAGACATTATATAATGTGTTTTAATAATAAACTTTGTTTTGTTTGTCGTGACGTGATATATAAAAGTTAATTTCTGTGTTGTTATTTAAACTAACACGTTTTATATGATTGGATCCTTGAAATTATGCGAAATCAATTCTTATACATATAAACCTTCTACAAACACGTTATAAGGTAATTTTTATTTCATTCGTAAGTGTTATTTGCTGTAAGATTAGTCAATATTGTGATAATTTTAATTTAAGAAAAAGCCCTCCGTGGTATCAACACACTTTGAGGAAGAATCAGCGATACCTTATTCCCGAAAGTCAACCGAGACCCCTTGCCTCACTTGCCAATCACTTTTACGTAATAAATCTATTTAATCCTTTTGCTAATTTCAAACAAAGTTACATACTTAAGTTGGACTTACTTTATAGAAGCAGTTACGTCAAATTGGTTGCACGCGTGGTTAGCCTTAGAGGCGGTCTTGCACTCGTCGCCGCGGGCCATGGTCTATCGGTGATGGGATGGAGGTGACGTGAAGATGAAGGTAGAGGAGACCGAGGATCTATGGCACGTGCTGTATGTGGGTGAGTACTGCGTGCTCGAGTCGGTTGCCGGTGTTAGCGCGACGACTGCCTTTACGCGTGCACAAGTTCTTAGCGAGCCTGGAATTGAATCGTTTAAATTAAATAATATTAGATACAAGATGTGTATGTGGATTATATTAAAAATAAATATTCATAATTAAGAAACAATATTTTTTTTTAGGTTTTGGAATAGTTTCCGAATTCGCAAGTACATAGTTTTCGTTTAACATATTGGCATGGCAACACTCAACGCTGCAATAACTCTAAGGGGTTACCGCAAAATGTCACAGCTAAACTCTAACTACGTCAGAAAGTTATAAACATTTATATCAATTTTGATAACTTTTAACATAACAATAGTAGAACATAAATTTACTTTATTAATTTTTAGCAGTATTGAAAACAACATAAATTCAGAATAATTTATATTAATGCTAGTCAACTCTTTTTTTTTTCGCTGGAAAATGTCGACGTCTTTAAAATCATCAGAAAATGAATGACTTCTTCTTCTTGTGTCTTTATTCTTTTTGTGTTCAACATATCATGCGGTAAATGCATGATTATAACGAAAATAATTTAAAAAGATATATATAATTTGATTTCTATTTCTCATAAATATACATCATATTATAATTTATCTTGTTATTATGCGAATTTTAATAGTAAATAGAAACATCGCGTGATAGATAAAAAAAATTGAAACTGCACTTTATGCATCTAATCTAAATTATTTTTTAAAATTGTTTCAAAATATTTTTTCATCGATCGATTGTTTCGATTTATTTAGCATTCGCATTGTCATGTTGCAATATATCCTGAAATAATTACTTGAAAGTTTCATATTTCCGCCTTAACTAAATATTTTCAATATAGAAATATATATTAAATTAAATTAAATTTATTAATACTATTAATATGTATAAATGCATTTATGTGCACAAACAGGTTTATTTATAAAGAAGACAAAAAGGTCCTTTAAGTCATACAACTGGTCTGACCGCCTGATGCAATAATAACGGCTATGCCATCACACTCATTTCAATACTGTTTGTTGCATATTAACATATTTGTAATGTATTAGAAATGGTAAATGGTAAATTTTGAAAGCCAGTTTAACTTCAAAACATTCTTAATTTGTTAATTAACATAAGCTGTTGTTCGCAATTCAATATTCTTGCTCTTGCACGTGTTCTATGCGTGCTAAAGATGTTTGATGCAGTGATACACGCGACGCGGTCGATCTTGATTTTTCGGATTTAATTTGATGCCAGTCGTCGCTCAGCGGCACAAAGTGTAACTATACAATCGACTGGTTCTGGGTTCGATCCCCACTCGAGGATATGAGATATTTATTTACAATTATATTTTCATTCCTTCGCTCTGGTTCCGCCACTCAACACGCAATGCCTCCAGAACTTGGCGGAAAGTGGGGAGCGGAGCATCTTAACAATAGATTCCCTCTGCCTATCCTGCTGTCTGCGGGATACAGCGTGAAACTGATTTGATTTGAAAAACAAAAGAAAAGAGAAACCGAAGTTATATTTATCACTGCCTACTTTCCTATATGGAAGATGCGTGAATCTAAGAATGATTTTAAATTATGATATATTTTTTTTATGTTTGTGGTTTTTGGTAAAGCAGGAAGAAATAGAGTCGTATACAGAGCTCAGTCTCAGCATTCTAGAATAAAGCGTATGCACTATATATACATTATACAATTCTAAATATTCCTCCAAAAGGGATTCAAGTTAGAAAACTCACGGTATTACTCGTTTTTTCTTTCTTATCTATAATGCAATTGTAAGCATATAATATAAGTTTTAAATAGAAGCAAGTAAGTTTAAAATGGTTAAACTTTAAATACAGCAATATTCTAGTAAAATTTCTGGCGGTACACTATTAACTTAAATAAGCTTCTTTTAAGCTTTTTATATTTTACGTTAAAATGTATGTATAAAATTTTAACATATTAAGGATATGTAGGAAAATTTAAATTACTTTTAACAGAAATTGAAATCGTAACAAAAATAATCAAACTTTTTATAAATATAAAAAAATACATATTAAAATCAAGAGGGGTATAAAATAAATATTTTAAATAACCATATCAAAGTATACTTTGCAAAAGTAAATAGAACAGCTGTTGTTAGACGCTCTGAGAAGTTCCAAATAGACTATGTGCGACTACGAGGTGACTTAGAAACGTATCCTCTAATTTAGGTCACAACGATATGCCGTTGTATTCAGTTTTCACTGCACTGACAATGTATTTTAGCCATGTTTTTTTTAAAGTAACTACATTGCATGAAAAAGGCGAAGAGAAGCTCAAGTTTAATTTTGTTTGTTTATGCTGTATGCCGCATATATAGCAGAATATACAGAATGAAATATCTGAAAATTTTCGAGTCAATACCTGGTGAGTTACGGATAATATTAATACATTCCCCCGAGTGGTAATCGAACCTACAATCGTCGTGTTTACAGTCAGATGCGCTCCAGAGTTCCGTTCCTCAAAAAGTAAAAATGGAATCCTTATAGGATCACTTTGTTGCCCGTTTATTTGTCTGTCAAGATCATTTTTCTCGAGATTGCGTGGAAGTATCGTGTTAAAATTAGTAACACATATTCAAATCTATAGCCCTTGAAACCCAGAAAGAATCAAGCTTCTCAATGAACACATACAAATGATACGAGCATATTTATCCATCAATTTGCATTTTGTATGAAATTCGCCGCTTATATTCCAGTCGTGGCGCAAGGGCACAAAGTGTGACTGTAAAACCGACTGGTTGTGGGTTCGATCCCCACTCGAGGAGATGATATATTTACTTAAAATTATATTTTCGCTTCTTCGCTCTGCTGAATGAGGACAAGCGCGGCGTTGAGTTCTGCCACTCAACACGCAATGCCTCCAGAATTCGTTAGAAAGTGGGGAACGGAGTGTCTTAACACTAGGTTCCCTCTGCCTACGCTGCAGTGTGCGGGATACAGTGTGAAGCTGATTTATATTCATAAAAAATACATTAAGAAATTTATATTTGCAGTTCATTTCAAACAAAATGACTGCACTCGCTCGCAAATTTAAGTTTGTTATCCTTTGTAAGTTTTTGCTTCCCGTTGACCCACAATCCTGAATTAGTACGGAAGCCTCGATGGGCAAGTCCGACTCGCACTTAACTGGCTTTTCATTCTTTTTATCGATGTTGATTGTCTTTTTATATAAATAAGTTAGTCAGTTAATTTATATAAAAAAGTTGAATTCCAATCTAATATGTTAATTTTTTTTTCGAGGTTTTCCCGCATGTAGCAAAGTAAGCACAGATCTCTTTCCAAGTCTCCTTGAAAGTCAAACAGTCTTTTCTTATGATTTTTCCCACATGATTCTCCACTTTCCACTCAAATTGGAAATATTGTGTGTAAATATTAAAACTCTAGGCAGCCTTTTGTTTTCCCAGAATGGAGAATCGAAAATAATTTCTTTCTACATTTGGCGTTCGAACTCACAACCATCGTCAGGCAGACAGAAATGGTTATTTGTTATATTTTACATAAAACTGTTATTTGTATATTAAATATGATCATTAACATAGTATTACATGCATAATAAATAATAATTTAAACAAGTTCCCCATTCATACAACCTTAAGTATACAGATTATTTATTTCTATTCGATTTAATGTATCTCCTACATTATTGCACCGTTCTCCATTCTTTGTTTTTATTTGAGACAATGTGTTAGATTAGAGTGAGAAACCACACATTTCTTAATCAGGTCAGAAAAAATTGTGAAAATATTAATTTTCCTTTCAGGGACGCCCAATCCACATCATCGTCACGTCATCATCATAATCTTTTATGTAAATGTTATAATATATTCAAATATACTTAATAACATAGATTATTCAGATTCTTGAATACTTGTAAAGTTTCTCTAATTATTCCCATTTCTTCCTTAATCTGGTTTTAAAGTTCAATGACTATGTTATGTCACGCGAGACCGCGCTGACTGCACGCGGCGCCCTCGTGCTCGCGCTAGAAAACAACTATTTTACATGTCATTCGTAAACCGTAACCGGTTTGTGGAATAACCAATGTATTCTTTGGATATTTCAACATGATTTTAACTTATTTATTTTTTTATATAAATAATAAGCCATGTTGTATTTTTCATTTACTAACATAAAAAATATGTACAATTTTTTACTTTACAAAGTTTCAATGTATATGTAAATATTTCTTCATAAATCGAAAATTTTTCGTTAATGATCAAATTTATTTGTTGTAATTTGCTGTATGCTTTCAACACAATATGTGTTATATACTTTATATTTTTTAAGTAAAATAATTTGTTAATTAGATGTAGTATTAAATTAATTAAATTAAGGACCAGTGCACTCGCGATATAAGCTTACATCGCGTAAAAAAGGTTTAAGGTGGAAAGAATATATCCACATATATCGAAAAAAGAAACTTTCCTTTGAATTATATAGAAACTACTTTTGTAATAAAAATTGTTTTGTTTAGCTTCACGCTGTATCCGGCACAAAGCAAATAGGCACAGGGAACTATAAAGACGCTTCGGCTTCCCACTTTCCTACGAATTCCGAAGTCTGAAGGTATTCCGTGTCGACTCAACGCCGTACTTTACCTCATTAGAGTGAGGAAATGAAAATATTAATATTTCGAGTGGAAATTGAACCCACAACCTGCCGCATCTGCAGCCGCAATGGTAAAATTATTATATAAAGAAATATGATAAGTTCCGCTAGCGTGGTACAAACGAAATGTATCTCTACACGCGTTGATTGTTGTAAAGTTCAGACATGGGTGGAAAATAGAGAATATAAAATCCGGTAAGCCCGTGAAATTAAAATACATAAGTCCATTTGAATTTGTTTTTATTTCAAATACTAACATTCCATTCAATGCGATTTATTTAGTTATTTATTTATATAAACCTTATAATGCACAATTCAAAATTTCTAGTAAGAAAATACAAGGTTCTATGTGCCCCTGGAGTGAAATATTAATTTAAATGTATATTTTCATGTCTTCGCTCTGGTTCGACACCAGCAAATCGCGGCGTTGAGCTCCGCCAATCAAAACCGCGGACTGCGTCCACAATTGGGTAGAAAGTGGGGATCAGAGTGTTCTGACACTAGGTTCCCTCTGCCTACTCTACTGTGTGCGGGATACAGCTATCGAGATCAGCTTCACCGATTTGATTTGATTTGGAAATAAAAGAAAAAAAATGTATTTTAAATATTTTACGGAAATAATTTTAATGTAAAACTGCTATTAAAAACGTTTTTATTTTGATTTAATGATATACAAGATGGCACTGACTTTATAAATTAAAAAAACATATTGATACATATATTTTGACTGACCATCGACCTAGTGAAAATTAAACCTGTAACCACAGTTGAGTCTTAAAATTCTCTTTAATGATTTACTACTTTTTTATCAAATTGCCTTATATTTAGTTAATGGCAGAATTAGTAAAATCCTGCCCTTTTTTTACTTTCGATTTTCATTCATTATACTTATTACATTGGTTGAATTCTGAAAGCTTATCAGTACGAACAATATGACTAAAACCAAGTAATTTTATGATGACGTGTGGATTTAGAAAAAATATGTTAATAGGATAATTTAAAATATATACTATCTTAGCCAAATTGTATCAACTAATTTTAACCGAAGTAAACGACATACAGATAAAGACCGATATAATTATAAATATTACGTCAATGAATATTTAAATAATTGTTAAAAATGGTATCTAACTATATTTGAATAACAAAGAAAAAAGAATTATTTGATTAGAATTACGGAATGAAGTCATATAAAAGTTATCACAGCACGGTTTAATCATACAAAACTTTGCATTAATTATACGATCTTTGGATCGTAATATCGCTAATTCTTTAAAAATATAAAATACTAAAAATTTTATTTGTTACCTCAGTTAAGGTTATGATGGGTTGGTAAATATGATATTTTGTATTATATGCATTATTAATTAACAAAAACAGTTCGAAATGGAGAAAAGTAAATTTTGTAAATATTATTTACGACATATATATATAAAATTCATAATACATATATAATATCTCATGAATTATCTATTCTATATAATCTTATAATTGAAAGTAAATTAAATAAAAACGAAATATTTAACACTCTGTACGCTGAAAGGGAAAGTGGCCACTTATTGTACTAGCTGTCCCGCAAACTTATATATGTATGTGGTTAATTTTTGGTAACTTCATTAAAGCTGCGCAAGCGCAGACTGTTAACATTATATAAAGCTTCTCTGTCTCCTATTCATGACAATGGATACAAATACATAGAGAGAGTGAAAGATCACACTATTCTATTATGATGATCACACTATGCTATTTCTTTTTACCCATTATTTATTAAATAACGCATAAACTACTAACCTTGGTAAAAATTTGTCGGTAATCGCAAATTTTCTTTTCGATTTTGTCATTGACACACAAATTTCCTTAGAAATAAAAAAAATAATTTATCTAAACTGTAAACAATTTAGCGGCCGAATCAAACGAGCACCTAACCCGCACTGTGACCGGTCGCTTCAAGCCTGCATTTATGTAGGACACGTTTTGATACAGGTTTTATGACGTTACAATACTTCTGCTATAAGCGAGATAATTCATTTTATCTGATTTTTTTCTAAGATTTTTGAAAAAAAAAATTGGGGTCCATCTCCTTACACTTTGTGGTTTTGGGTTAAATGCTTCTCGGGGGAAGTAAGTATATTGCAATATTTTTTTGGTTCCTCAGTTAGGGAAATTGCGGCTTTGCTTTTTGTCACCCAACTGTACAATATAAGTAGAAAATGCAGTGATTTATTGCTAGATTCACTCTGTCAATCATTCATAATACAATGAAATTAAAATTACATACCTACACTATATACTTTTAAGTTTTTTTAATATGCAATTAATCTAAATATAATATTTATTCGCACACATACTTAACAGTTAACTACGGTACAGGTGAAATCAATAAAATAATTTTATAACTTAAAATACCTTCATTTTTTTTAATAGTTTAACTATACTTTTGCTAAATAAATAATATACCTATCATGTTGTTGTAATTCTTGAAGAATTATTTTGTTTTACAATAATAAATTTATTCTTAATAAAAAAGGCGCTATTCCGCACAATTTAAATGTTGCTTATATTATGAAGCGTGCGGCTGGTCACGTCGTATCGGTCATTTAATAAACATTTAAGATTTTAATGTATTATATCTTTTTAAAAATACTAAGTCCACTCGGTCAAAAGTGATAAACTTACCGATGATATATATACTTTAAATATAATGTTTCATAAGAAAACATACTGAAAAAGAAACAATCTATGCTTATAATAAAATTGAAACGGATCTGTGTCTGTACATGGAAGATCTATAAAAAAATGTTATAGAGGACCTTTATAAATGTAGTAAAACCAAAAACACAAAAAAAACATTAAAAAAATTGTCTGTTTGTCTGTGCGTATGTTATCGCTAATCTCAGAATCGGCTTAACCGATTTAAATACGGTTTTCACTATTGGATCTTGGCAGGCTTCCGTTAACATAGAAGGTTTGTTTTATTATAATCAGTTTATATATAAAAAAGATACGTCAATTTAAAGTATTTCGTTCGACAAATTTGCTAATTACTATAACAGTTATTTTATACAACTGTTTTACTAAATTGGCTGAATCTTTAGCTTTCGATTTGTATACTGGTAAAAACACCGAGACCGAGATCGGGGTCGGACATTTACACGAGAAAAGCTGGGTATTTTGAGGCCAGTCTTGGCATAGGGACGTGCACTTGTACAGGCGACTGGTTGTGGGTTCGATCCCTACTCGAGGAGATAAAATAAAATTTATCTAAATTTATATTTCCATTTTCTTCGCTCCATTTATGTATCTTTTTTGCTTCATTTTGTATGAAATTCACCGCGCAATCAAAACCTATAGTGTACTTCCCGTAGACCTACCGTTGTGAAATTCAGGACGAAATAAGATCTTACAATACAAGTAAAGGAAAAAATCCGAAAAGTAAATATTTATTAGTTAGTTATTAGTTCATTTCATACTAAGTAAGCGTATATACCCGAAAACTTATGTTTGTTAACTTTATTCGCCGCATCATCAAAACCTGTAAGGTATTTCCCAAACACAATCCTGAAATTGGTGCAGAACTGTCTGTGGGCGAGTACGACTTGCGCTTGGTCGATTATTTCTTAAATACACTTAAATAAATGATGCACCAGAGCTCCCGATCGTCCGCCTTCCTCATCCAATCGAAGCCAGCAATATTCTTCATTGAGCTGGAGAGCACCCTACGCTACGCTTGCCTATCTGCGGTCTCCACTCAAAGACTAGTGTAATCCAATGGATATCAGTCCTTCGATACTGTATCCCACGAGTGCCATTTAGTGTTACATTTTTTTTTTTAGCTTCACGCTGTATCCCGCACACAGCAGGGTAGGCAGAGGGAACCTAGTGTTAAGACACTCCGTTCCCCACTTTCTGCCGAATTCTGGAGGCATTGCGTGTTGAGTGGCAGAACTCAGCGCCGCGCTTAACCTCCTCACCAGACCGAAGAAATGGAAATATACATTTAAGTAAATATTTCATCACCTCGAGTGGGGATCGAACCCACAACCAGTCGGTTTTACAGTCACACTTCGTGCCGCTGCGCCACGACTGGCCTCATAAAAAATAATTATTATACAGGGTGGAAGAGGCAGCGCTCCATTTACGGAAACAGCATATAGGGTAAAATATTTCAAACCTATACCTAAAAAAATTAATCAAGATGCCTCAACAGTTTGGACGTAGGATTTTTTATTCATTTCACGATTTTTATCCATACCTGTATTTCGTGTGACGCGATTACGTATAGATCCCAATAACATAAACAGTTACTACTACAAAAATACTACTAAAGGTTAAACAATTCAAAGTTGTTTATCTTTATCGCCAATACATACGACTCGATTTCGAAATGAGGCGTGTGCGGCGGTGTTCTTTTGATAGGTTTATGTGTGCGTGCGTCATCCTTACAAATGGCGTTTTGTTTTAAAATGACAATTTTATTATTTATTTTGTTTGAAAAAAAACTTTTACAGTTTTGGGAAAATATTTTTTTCTGAATTATATTAGGCTTTTACAGAGTAGTTAAAACTGTGGTTTCATTTAATGTGGTGCTGACACTTACACCTGTATATGTATTTATTTCACACTAAATGAATCAGATCAACTTTTTTATTTATTTTTTATTTTCAAATTATGTTTTTTTTGGCTCTATTAGATAGATAGATATATGCAGTTCTATCTAGCAGCACTTCCTATTTTGCTATTACAATTCAAAACAAACAGTTTTTATTACTTTCTATAACTATATACATCTAAAACAACATTATATTGTTACAAAAATATGAAAATGACTCTTTAAAACTTACAAACTGTGCTCTAATAATAATAAGTGGCGAGTAGCACCAGCTCGTTTCTTAGACAAAGTCGTTTAAATTAAACCTAAGATGACTCCAGAGGCCATTAAGTGCACGTGTCGCAATTAACTCGGGGGCATAATCTTCTGGAGGGACGCCAAACGCTGGCCATAGCTTTTAGTTTATATACTGGGTCTTAACCAATTTAGTGGGAAAAACAACATGGTCAATAAATATGTATAGCAAATACTGATCGTAAACGCAACGGCTGTAGGTTCGATTCCCACTCGCCTCGTTCTGGTAACATTTTAACAAGATATAGGAGGGTGTTGAGCTCCGCCAATCAAAATATAGCGTCTAGAAAATTAGGCGAAAATGACCTGTAGGCTCTACTATGATATGCGGGATGGAGCGTGATATATTTTTTTTGAATATTGTAATATTATTATTTTTTTATTTTATGCATGATTGTCCTGACATTAATCCATACTCTATCGAATCCTAAATGATATAATAGATATAAATATATCACTGAAAATATTAAACCCAACGTTTCCATAAATCTATTCAGACTTAAATAACTTAGCATACTTGTTTGAAGTCATTAGAACAAAAAAAATATTCAAAATGCTTGCATATTTTTAAATAATATAATTAGAAATAAGAAAAAAAGTGTTATTTTTATATTATAATTTTATAAAACCCATGCTGCTTCACAAGCTTGAACTATACAAAATACTCGTATTCATTAATTTATTTATGAATTTATTTTCAGTTTTCTATAACATTAGTAAGAAAATATAAATATAAATAATGAAAAGAATCCTGAAAAGAATTATAAATAGACATAAGTGAGGAAAATAATAAAAACAGCTTTACGCTGTATCTATCCCACATACAGCAAGGTAGGCAAACGGCACCTAGTGTTAAGACACTCTGTTCCCTACTTTCCGACGATTTTGTTTCGAGCCATTACGTGTTGAGTGGTGGAACTCAACGCCGGGCTTTTGCCTAGTCTAGTCCTAGTCTTGTTACAGTCACACCCTTGTGCCTCTGCACCACTGCGGCCTTCAATTGAAATGGATAAAAAATCATAACTAAACGTAACCAAAAGAAAATATTAGTAAAAAAAACAAAACTAAGCCAGCTATATTATCAATATTATCAACGTAAAATAAATATTTAAAAGTATCAAAATTAAAAGTAACACGAAATATAAAAGTAACACGACCAGAACAAAACTAAACTTAATCAAACCAGGAAATTGAAAAAAATCCAACTAATCAACTACTCGAATGAGCGAAGAGCACTGAAAAAAAATGTATGAATAATAAACAGCAGACAAGCACATCAAAATTAACAGTAGATTGAAAACGTAGGAAAATTTACAAAGCCGTAAACGTTGTCTGCCCGTTCGGGTCGTAGGACCGACCATGCGGCTCGTAGGCTAGGTCATTTTGAATTCAGTGATATCTCCTTAAGTATTTATTAGGATGATATACAGTAAAGTATATATTAAATCTATATAAAATGTTAAACTTGACTATTATATTTATTTTGATAAGGATGAATACCAAATTATGAAAAATACATTAACAATAACCCAATAAATTTATATTAAATATATTAAAATGATTACTGTGACTGAACCTTCATAGATAAACATAATATATCACCCCGGACTTTTTTAATAGATTTTTTAAAAAATAATATTTTTGTATAACATTATTTTTATGAGTGTCATAAAGTTGAGTCGGCGCACGCCGTGTGACGTTTCGGGTCTCCATTCTCATTTCGACTGACGTTTTCTAAAAACAAAGAAATTCCTTACAACATATCAAACATAAAGATATTTTAATCATATATATCGAAAATATTACAAATATGAGAAAAAAAATTGTTCATTCTAAGATCCTGAAGTATTCTCCTCATTTTTATATAAAATTTTATCACAATCGGATGAGTGATTTCGTCATAGACAGACAGTTAGTTTCCAATTTATAATATAAGCATGGATTGATGGTACATGTTGTAAAATATATATTTTTTGTATACAGTGTTTACCTTACATATTATTGTGTGCATAATTTTTAATTTGTCCTATTGTATATCTCTTCAATTGTTTGACGAATGTTGGCAAACGGAATAAATTGATAAATATGAAATAAAACTACTATAACAGCTGTTGTTATTGTTTAATCTGTATAAGGCTTTATAATAACTTGCTCGACCTTCTTCTGACGTCGTTTGAAAATCCATTCCAATAATAAAACTGTTGTTGCTGAAAATACACCTGTAAAACCGAAAAGTATATTTACGTTGATATAAAATTTCCTTTGAGTTGCCTTAATTATTTAAATAAAATCAGCTTCACGCTGTATCCCGCACACGGCAGGGTAAGCACAGGGAACCTAGTGTTAAGACACTCCGTTCCCCACTTTCTGCCGAATTCTGGAGGCATTGCGTGTTGAGTGGCAGAACTCAACGCCGCGCTTAACCTCGACACCAGAGCGAAGAAATGGAAATATAAATTTAAGTAAATATTTCATTTCCTCGAGTGAGGATCGAACCCACAACCAGTCGGTTTTGCAGTCACACCTCGTGCCGTTGCGCCACGACCGGCCTCTAATTATATTCAATGTTTAATATATATGTTATAATGTCTAGTATAAGGGAATGTTGTTCTTTTTATATTTTTTTGATTGAGCGTAGATATTATCTAAAAAATCTGTACCGTTGATCTATAATCATCAAATATGAGACATTAGTATATAATAACATTCCTATACTTTAGATTTTACTCCAATATCATCCTGTTTTCAAACTTGCATTCAATTTTTAATATAATTTAATCAGATTCCTACTGTACCCCGCATGGCAGGGTAGGCAGAGAAAATCTAACGTTAAGATGCGCCGTTGCCCATTTTAAAAGGCATTGCGTGTTGAATTGCGGCATTCGACACCGCGCTTTATCTTTTTACCAGACTTTTAAATGTGAAATAATGAATATAATTAATATATTAAATAAACTTTAAATTACCAAGAAACAACACGAAGAATGAGCCCTGCATATCGCTAAGATTTACAGTGTGGTTGTTGACTTCCTCCACAGTGGAGGTCTTCCAACAGCGGTCGCGCTTTGGCAAATAGGCGCTCAGCCACTTTGTGATGAGCCCCGCTTTATGCATACGATTTAATCTACAATTATAATGTAAACTAATGTTAATTCGTTTAAAATTGCGTTTAATTTTATTAATTATAATATAGTTTTTTTAGTTATTTAGTATTTAATAATTTAATAGATTGTGTTGAGGCCGGTCGTGGCGCAGCGGCACGAGGTATGACTGCAAAACCGACTGGTTGTGGGTTCGATCCCCACTCGAGGAGATGAAATATTTACTTAAATTTATATTTCCATTTATTCGCTCTGGTGTCGAGGTTAAGCGCGGCGTTGAGTTCTGCCACTCAACACGCAATACCTCCAAAATTCGGCAGAAAGTGGGGAACGGAGTGTCTTAACACTAGGTTCCCTCTGCCTACCCTGCTGTGTGCGGGATACAGCGTGAAGCTAATTTAATTTAATTTAATTTTATTTAATAGATTATGTAAAATGTTATGAAATTTGTTATAATTAAAATCTAATTAATATTTTTCCTAGCGTATGCTAGATTTATCTACAAATCCATATGGATTTGTAGTAAAAAAAGTCCTAATGGTAGGCCACACAGTATATTGGAAACCCACCCACACCAATAGATATCTCAATTATGAATCTCACCATCATCCTACACAGTTATCTACCGTTGGCAAATCTTTGTGTCAGAGGACCCACCACCTCTGCGAATCTTCTACAAGTGAAGAATGCCGTCCCCCAGAACAAGCTGCCAGTTCTCCGCCAAGGTTGTCAGAAGACCAACAAGCCACTCACAGTAGAAAGACAGCCGGAATTTCTACCATATTTTAACTAGGTTACAGACAGGATTGGCAATATCTTAAGAAGAATTTCCCTAAAAGCTATATTCAAGCCTATTAAGACATTTAGCCAATTTTTGAGATCAGTGAAAAGTAATATTCTTTTGGAGTGTGCAGGCGTATACAAACTAGATTGTGACTGAAGGTTATCATACATCGGTCAATCAAAGAGAAGCATCGTGTGAGGGTGAAGGAACACGTCCCCGATTTGTATCGGGTAAATAGCATACCAAGGATAAACCCAACCAATACATCAGGTTTGATAAACGCCAAATCCTCGCTAAGGAAAAAAATTGAATACTGTATATTTTGTTTCCCCGAGTAGGAATCGAACCCTCAACCACCACGTTAACAGTCAAACGCACAAGCGTCTATTGATTATTATGAAAAATATGATATATACCTCTATATCATATTTTTCATAATTATCTTTATTCTTCGAACGAGATTAACTAGTTCTTACTCTTTATTTATCACAGGGAGGTACGGACTTCCGGCAGGAACTATCATTGCTATCTGCTCATCCATAAATTCTTCGGCACCTTTAGAGCAAAATAATAATTTAAAAGGTGAGCTAGAAACGTAATATTTTTGTTTGTTTATATCAGACAGTTCAAAACTTAAATTAATATGGCTTTATGTCCCACTCGAGGTAACGACATATTTGATATTTTTATTTCTTCACTCTGGTGTCGAGGCAAGCACGGCGTTGAGTTCCGTTACTATACAATAGTAATACCTGCTGTGTCGATAAAGCGTAAAGCTAAAAAAGAGATACAGAATAAAATAAAGGAAAAAAGTTTATTACATATTTTTAAGCGTTGAAACATGCTTGTAGAGCTAATACAATTACTCCACAGTGTGTGCATCTACTTTGCATTAGAATGCATATAATAATATGATGAAGGATGTTATTTGAATTTCAAAATTATCTTAGTGGAAACTCTCCAATATATTTAAATTTATAATATTCAAGAGTTTATATTTGTACATATTAAAATAATCTATTATTTAATTAAATTATTCCCAAACTAAGATTTTTAGATAATTAATAAATATAGCATTTAAAATACATATATGTATAGATGATATCGATTTTGAAAGAGATGATTTGAAACTACACTGACTTCTCGCAATTAAAAATTGTATTGGGCGTGTTTACGTACCACAAAAAACCGTAAAGCGTGAATATTAAACGATTTTGTAAATGTTGATATTCATAAAATTTGTCTGTATTATGCCTGCTATATACGTTATGAAAGCTTATGTATGCATTTACGCCTTAATTTACATTATTAAGAATATCAGCGTATATTGAATTATTTTACTTATTGATTTTTATTTGAATAGAAAATGAGACGGTTTCTTGTACTGAAGAGATTTGAAATAGATTTTACACTCACTTCGTTTACGTTTTTTATAATTTTTTAAATTAAACTCTTTAAAATAGATTATGACAACCAATTCTACGCTAAGTTGTTCTTCCCAAAAACCTTGAATAAATCTGACCAAAATACTTGGTATTTCAACAACCATTGAGTTAAAAAAAATATAGGAAAAGGCTGAAATTTATCAATACTAATATATGATGTTTTTTTTATTGTTTATGATAATCTAAGAAAGAGAATAAACAGCGTAAAATGTAAATGATAATTATTAAATTTGATAAAAAATGTGATAAAGAGATAAGTGCGATAAGAGATTTAGTATAAAAATTAAACAATACAAGCAAAGGAAAAGTCGGAAAAATGGACATTTATAGGTCACATCACAAAAGGAAACTGTTACAAGCATATATTTGTATTGCATTTCATTAACAACGTTTTAAATTACACTCTCGTTGACCTATAATCAGGAAATATATGGTTCAGAACCATTGGATGAATTTCGCCTTACAAAGAACTAACTTTCGATTGATATTAGTATCAGTAGAATTAAAACAAAAATCATACGACAGATGTTTACACACACATACTTTGAGTATGAAGCTTCAAAATTTTTCAACTCCTCTCGGCCTTTCCATTTATTATTATTTTTTTAAATGATAGTATCAGTAGTTGGCACACACATAAGTGGGCCACCTTGTAAGCTTTATTAACATTATTAAAAAAAAACTTTTAATATTTTAACCGGAATGCTTAAATAAATTACAACTTTGTACCATCATTCAAAGGGTGGAAAGTCCTGGGAGGTATATTTTTCTAAAATTACAGTTAAAATACAAAAAATATAAGAAATTAAAAATATATTTAATATATTTTACAAGTGCAAACTAAATATAATTATGTCTTACTCAAAGCAAAATCGCAGGTGTCAGTTTTGACGGTCTCAGCTCTCATGAGATAACTGAGACGCAGCTTCCAGTCTATCAGCGCGTGGCGTTGATTGCGGACCCGGTTTAATATCTCTGAGCCTTGGGGAAAATTATATATAGAGCTGTTAAATGTTATATTTTTATATTATTGCTTAATTTTGAATAGAGAAAATTCATTAAATATTCTTAACATTTTTATAGTGTTATTACACACTTAGAAAAAAAAATCTTATTTAGAAAACGTATAAAAATTTGAACGTAGCGGGACTCGAACCCGCGCCCCCTGTCCCGCTACGATCAATTTTTTTATTTTGTTATCGTTTTCGTTTTCTATTTTGTTAAAATTATTTTTCATTAAAAATTATTTGCCTAAGTGCTCATCAGTAATGAGATTACTGAATAGCTTCGAGCTTATGTTATACAATTTTAATTTAAAAGTTGAATATTATATAAATCTGTAGGTAAAAAAATTGTATTTACTTTTGAAATTTGATAAAAATATTATTTAAAATAATATAATTATGAATTATAATTTTCTAAATAGCCTTGTAAGAGACTGAAACTCGTTGTTGAACCTTTTTATTTATATCATAAAAAAAGATATTCGCATTGAAAAAATTGCATAGAAACAAATACATAGAATTTATATTTCCATACTATTTTGAAACTTAAATCCGCTTTTTCTAAGCGAAAAATCCATCGAACGTCATAACATCAATGCAACAAGTTTTCCAGTTAAAGTTGTATGTGAAATAAATTTTCTTACCGGAAACGAGGCTGCCTTCAACAACGTTAATGCCGCCAGTCACTTCCGCCCCTTTCACTAGCGCTATATACTTTGGCTCGTCAGAACTCTATAATTTTTATAAAATTTGTTATTAGTTTATTTGAACTATTTAGCTAAATGATATATGGTCGTATTAAAACAAAATTTATCACGTAATAAATTATTACCGGAAAGGGAATAAAATATTCTTTTAATAATTATCATAAGACATTTAAAAAAAGTAGATGCATAAAAGATAAATTTAATAATTATTACATTGACACATCGTCAGGATTTAAAATAAGTACTTTAGGTTTAAGAACTCAATTATGCCGAAAACTTCTTGAATATGATGTTATTTATTAAATAAAATGAATACTTTCCATATACACCTTTTTTATATATTAGCCAGATTACAATGCAATAATAAAATCAATTAGCCACATACCTTCAATTGCATCTCCAAAAATGATTCTTTACTAATAGACCAAGTATACGATTTACTTTCCAAAAGTTCAGATATAGTAGTGACTGGTATTTCAAGTTTAGGAAAAGTCAAAAATGCGACCAAATTCCCTGAATAAGTAGTGACCACTACTAAAACGACTATCCACCAAGTACCGACTACGAGACGCCCACTGTCCGCTCGAGGAAGATACATACCTCCTATCAATTAAAAAAAAACATGTATTAATATATTACGTCATATAATGCTTGAATAGTATACTTGTTATTGATTATAAACTGAATACATTGAAAATATAGCATACATAATATAACTATTTTTTTTTTGTATTCTTTAAATTTTAAAATGTCATCCTGTAACTCGATCTTAAGTGTATTGCTTTATAACTTAAGATGGAGCTTGAATAACTATACACGAAGATCCGAAGTCTTCGTGATCTGATTTTTAAAAGGTTAAAGGATACCCCCTACTGTACCGTAAGAGTGGAGAATCGACAAAATATTTTTATCATTTTTAAGTGGAGAATAAGTGGAGAAAGTGGAGAATAGATAAAATAAGTGGAGAATAGACAAAATATTTTTATCATTTTAAACTAGGTTAAAAAAAATATTTTCAAATCCTGATACATTAAATTTATTATACGTTTTCTAAAAAGAGTAAAGGAACGAGAATGATATCGATGATAGAATATGTTCGAATCAGTAATTTATTTGCTAATATACGTACAATTTAAACAATAAATATTTATATTAACCTTGCTGTAACAAAGCTCCATAGATATACCATAAACAGTTGTGAATTGTGGACAAACCGCCTTCTCGTGTAATCTCCATAGCGTCGTAATATGGGCTCAGCCTATGAATTATATAAAGCGTGGGGCCCATCAAAATAACAGCAAAACCTAAGCACAGCCATGTCTATAGAATAAAAAGTTTCAATTATTATAACTTTTGTATTTATATAATAATTAAGGGAATCGATGGCTGTAGTTACGAATCCTAGTAAAAAGACTACTAGTCTGGTTAAGAAAAATACAGGTATCTATACGAGATATATATATTTATAATGTAATATGGTTGAGTAAGTATAAATTTGTTATTTTTTTTACTCGTAATGTTAATGATTTCCTTCGTTACATTACGTGTTGTAATAAAATTTAAATGTTTGTCTATAACTTGTTGATACTGAAAAACAAACAAACAATTTTAAAATTTTGTCTGTATATCTCTCTGTTTGTCCGGGCTAACCTCCAGAAAAGCTGAACCGTTATTTATGGGACTTTTACAGAAAGGCAGAAGGTTGTGGAGATACATATAAGTGTTTTATCCTGGAGCTCCCGCAATCGAATTCCCCGGAAATAATTCGTTTGCCGACCTACCTACTTACCGCTTACGTAGATAACTGTGAAATAATTACCTAATTTTCTAATAAATACGATAATTTTTAGGAGCATAATCAAATGATTTTCCAAAATATAACATAAACATAAAAATAACTTACGTCTGTAGTGAAAGGCAGTAGAAATAGTAGCGCTCTACTTAACTCTCTTGGACGAGCGATCATGAACGAATAAGTTTGAGTACTAATCGGTATTGTGTAGTTTATACCTAAGTGAAACGACATTTTTTTATTATTTTATATTTACAAAAGTTATATCAGTGCAATTTGTGGAAAAATATATTTCTAACATTTTTAAAGTGTTAAATTAGGAAAAAAAATACTTATTTACAAAACGTATAAAAATCTGAACGTAGCTCTAAACTCGAACATTAATAAGGCAAAAACACTACTTTCTTATGATGGAACTTGATAAAAAAAATTAACACAAACTATATAATTTTACTGAGACTGATTCTTCACTTTTATACAAACCAATGACTTAATTTGACAATATACACATTTTTGTTCACAACTGAAGTCTAAGGCGTAAAATAACTCTTAAATAATAAAAAACTTTTATACTACCAACTACTTTGCAAACAATATATATTTTGGTCATTATTAATCTTAAGAACCATTTAAAATTTTTGGACTCAAATAGAGCTTTAATAATCAGATTTTTCTTCTCGCTCCTTCATATTTTTTTTATCTATTTATATAAGTTAGTTACCATTAAATATTCTCTAGACAATATATATTTTTATATGATATCGAATAACGTATTACCTGGGTTCCGATCAGATAAAACAGTGAACGCAGCGGCCGCAAGCGCCGCACGCCCCTTCGCAATCGCAGACAGAGTCAACATGGAACTTACGCTGTGAGACATCTGAATGACATAATATAACATAGTCTAAATAGGCAGAGGAGATCTAGTATTAAGACACTCTGTTTCCCATTTTCTACATTATTTTCAAGACATTGAGCTTTGAATGGTGGAATACAACGTCGCGCTTTGTACTTATGTCAGAGCGAGGAAATGAGACTTCATACCCCAAAGTGGGAATCAAATCCACAAACATCGTTAGCATTCAAACGCCATAACTCGTTTTCAGTATGTTTAAATAATATTCTTGATTTTTCTGTTACCAGATATGTTTGATAGCAGTAAGTTGTTAGAGCAATTTTTTTATTATTCAGTGTAAAGGAGAAAATAAGGCTAAGTTTGCTACAGATCTTAAACGTCTTGAAATGAATTTTAATATATATGAATATTCATTTATTAAAAGTTTTATTTTTTGATCCAGATTGATTACAATAATGATATGAAGTAAAGAGCTTCTTCTTATGAAAAAACACGGACAAGCGCGAATCGGGCTCGCCCACCGAGAGTTCCATACAAAAATTGGAGGTTTCGAGCCTTTTCTGAAATTCAAGCTTAGCTTAGGCAGAACCCTTTCTTCTATAATACCAAATTTTGCCCCCATTTTAAAGCTATCATTTTTAGAATTTAATCAAAAATATTCAGGTTTTTTTCTGAACTAATACTACCTGTAGATGCTAGCTGCCAAATTTCATAATTCTAGGTCAACCGGAAGTATCCTATTTTGATCCCCTTTATAGTGTCGAAATACAAGTTTTTTGTTATATAAACGGCCATATCTTTTTTAAATTTTCTTTTCCAGGAAATAATAGAACCGGTAGATAGAAAAATGGATAGATTTGATTGAGTAATGGTTTGAATTTCAACCCGATATCTCCAAGTGTTCCTAAGATAAAGGATCTTGACAGACACACAGACGGACAATAAAGTGATCTTATAAGGGTTCCTTTGTTCCTTAAAAAGTACGGAACCCTAAAAATACCTTCATTTCTATTTATGTGTATCTATGTTTTATTTAAAAAATAACATTGCTAAATAACTACGTATATCTATAACACCATTAGAAACATGATTTTTAAAATATATTTATAAAGCAAAGACGACTCACATCCGTCGCAGAGTCGTTAGTGTGATTTTGTTTTATATTTCCGGGTAAAACTATTCGAATGCTGAAATAACAACATTTGAATTAATGACTAGAATACTCAATAGTGTTTAAATCTGTAATTGTGATTTTTAGTTTAGCCTGTTTTTTTAACCTCATGGTCTATTACACATGTAACAGGTAAGTAGAGAAAGCCACTGGTTGTCCGGTGGCGTGTTGATCGGTGAAACTCAACGCCGTACTTTGTCTTGCCAGAGAGAGAAAATGAAATTAATTAATTCACTCTCATGCGGAGCAACCCACTACAGTAACCGACTACCCGACACAAAGGCCTCAAAGTCTAAGTATTTTTTAAAATAACTTTTTTTTTCAAGCGTTACGTAAAGTAGTCAAACTTAGTGCTTTCAATATCATTTTGTTAAATGTCAATTTCAAAATAACTGTTTTTTAAATTCGATCTCTTTCATTACTATTTCTAAAACTTACGTAAAATTTTTATTTTTTGCCAGTTGTTCTACAATATCGAAAAGTAGACCACGATAGCTAACGATAGATCCAGATTCGTTTGATTGTAAATATGTCCATGGGGGATTCTGAAAATAAAGTTTTAATTTATTTTACTTACTTTAATATTTCACGCTCTATTCCTAGAAGGAGAGCCAGATAGAAAATGCCCAAATCACTACAGTCTCTGCATATCTCTTTTGTCTCGTCCACAGTCATTCATGCCCTCCTGGAGGTCCTTACGCTTTTCACGTGACCATCATCCAGTATCATCGATACTATGTTTATAATTATGTTTTATCTTAATTTTACTAAGCAAAATAATTTTTTTTTATACGGATGTATATAACTTACATGATAGGTGATAATAGGCAGCTCTTTACCACGAAACCCATGTGCAATATGAGGAAACAGAACGTCTTCAAATTTTATACCATCGATTGGCCGCCAAACACCGACCTGTTGAAGGAAAATTATCTTAAAATACTTACCTTATTACATTACAAAATATCATGATCTGATATTTGAAAAACTAAAAAATTTGAACATAACGGCATGTCAAACCCGCTGCTCTTGGAGATCGCCCAAGCTAACAACAAAAAATCTAACGCTTTTACACTGCCAACTGTCATAGCGTTCTTATCAAGTTACGTCGCAATTCTTTTGCAATTGCTACAACGTTAATTATGTTGCTAGAATCCCTATAAGGAGATTATTACAAACTACTCAATGATAATTGCTTTGAAATAATCACTTGGACAGAAGGCTTATTATTTTTTTTATATTTTTCAAAATTCTTGTAGCCAATTGATCCTTAGTCTGAAAATACGTAATGGAAAATTGAACTAAAAAACTTTCTCAATATATTACTCACATTCAATAATTCAACGTGTTCAATAACGATGGACGTCACGTTACGTTTAGTTTCATATGTTTTTTCCCTGTAAGTGGCCCCCCAGGTGTCGGCGGCGAGCGCCCGCCACGAACTACAGTTGCCGCATTTACTTTTTAACATTATGTATTGCTAAAAGAGTTATTATACTACGAGAGATTAATAAATAAAAAAAAATCTGCTTCAGCATCAGCAGGGTAGTCAGAGGGAACCTAGTGTTAAGGCACTCCGTGCCCAACTTTCTGCCGAATTTTAGAGGCATTGCGTGTCAAGTGGCAGAACTCAACGCCGCGCTTTGCCTCGACACCAGAGCGAAAAAATGGAAATATAAATTTAAGTAAATATTTCATCTCCTCGAGTGGGGAACAAACACAGAACCAGTCGGTTTTACAGTCAGCCTTTGTGCCGCTGCGCCACGACTGGCCTCTACGAGAGATTAATATTAATGAATTGATGTATACTCTATTAGTTGCTGTTATAATTATCTGTTTACGTAATTTATTTTAGAATATTATTGAGATATATGTATGTAGTTTTTTATTTATTAGTTTATTGTAAAAAAAAACAATTCAAAATAATTATTTATACCTCAAGTATAGGTAAAAAACTAGGTATTATTAACATTCACCTGCATGTGAACACGGAACTGTGGGATCATGTGTGACTATAAACGCAATGGTTGTGGGTTCGATCGCACTCGTGGCAATGATTTTGTCACGTTGAGTCCCACCACTGAATACACAATGTACCGAAAACTGGGTGGGAAGTGGGGAACGGAGTGTGTTAACACCAGATTCCCTCTGCCTGCGCAGCTATGCGGGAATATACGTAAAAAGCTTAACCTGCATATGTTTTAATAACGTATCTCGTCGTTGTAGCTTAGTGGGCCGTATCGCTTCCCACTCCTCGTCTGACACTTGCGCCGCCACATCGAACTCTTCTTGCACAGCCGAGTCCAGCGCTGATATGAATGCACTCATCATCTCCTTAGCGTAGCATAGCAGGCCGTTCTGTTAGAACGTGGGTTAAAGAAATCATTTTCAATATTAAGATCTTCACTTTATGTGTGAATTATATTATTTATTAATTTCGTGTATGTAAAACATGCAAATTCTGTGGATTCTAATGTAAATTCTAATATTTCAATGAAAAGTCGTGCATAAATTGAATCAAAACTACTACTACTGTCACAAAATATTTTCTTAGTTTGATGATATTACGGTTGAGGATATTACAGTACGGCCAATAAGTCGTGGCCGCCCTGAGGTTCGATTTTCTGAACTTTTGCGCATTATTTACTCGGGAAGAAAATAATCAAAAGTAAGAAAAAATCTGAAAATCAAATCTGCGCAGCCATCTTCAGCTGTAGCTGCTTAATAGAAAGTGCTAAATAGTTATATATATCCGTGCACAATTAATAAATATTTTTTTTGAATTGCTGCAGTAATGTAGCTTTACCCTAATTTTTATTTATATGTATTAAACACAATTTGCAGTAGGCATATGTATAGCAGAACAAAAACTGTCCTTGCCTAATTGGACAAAGAATCGGATGGGAATCGAAACCACAACCTGTCGCGTTTACTGTCACATGCTTGTACTTTCCACGATTATCGTCAATGGACTTATAAAGTATTATTAATAATAATTGGAACTTAATAAACTGGTTCATCCTAATACAAACCTCGCACCCTTCGTCATTCTCGGTAACATTATAAATATAAGCAACATTCTCTCCTTCATACAAATCGTTGATCAGATTGGAAAAGTTTTCTCGTCCCCTCGTGTCAGATATGACATATAACCATTGTGCCTGTGTATGCGACATTAGAAGTTCTCGCGCCGTTTCCGCTATCGTGGCCATCACAGCTGTTGTTACTATTGCTATGAATTTTTCTCCTAAAATATTAACTAATACTGTTTATAGTGTAAACAATTATGTAGAATAGTACAAAATAATATCCTGACAGATAGACAGACAAACAACAAAACTAAAAAGAAAAAAGTCCTAAAAGGCTCAAGTCAGAAAGCCATAATCAAAGAACCATACCACCATCGTAAAAGGCTTCCGTTTTTTTCTTTTATGGTACACAACCCTAAAAATCAATTCAATTTTGATAAACAATAAAAAAATATATACAAAAAACCAACAGTAAAAAGATTGAACCATCGACCATACGTATAATTAGATACATTGCAATTTCACCAGAATGACGTTAAAAATATTTATTACTTTGCATATTAAGGTATGAAGAATCGATTTCTTTGTTAGTTTGAATATTAATTGGGAAAGATTATCATATATTTACAGATATATGTCCAACAATGCACCTACTTTGCACACCGGACTAAAAAGAACATATTAGATTATTCGTTGAGAGAACTTACTTATTCTTTTCTAAGGCCTAAATGACAACACAACAATGCAAAAAATATTTTTGCATTGACAATTGACATGTATGATGTATGTAGAGGTCGGTGTTAGTAGACGAGGCAAAAGAGGTCAAACGCTACCGTCTCGCATACCCTTACATACTTCTCTGTGTCTTCCCCTTTTGGGAATAAAGTTTAGATATTTTATTAATTACCTATCAATAGCTAACTACAACTTACCTATATATTTTACAGGTAACTTCGACAGTACTCTGTTAACCTCCTTTCTTCTCAAGTATTCGTTAACTTCGTGTTTCATTTTAAACACTGTGACGGATATTGACGGCACGTCGTCGTCGTCTATCTGAGTGGTCAGTGATTCGACGACGCGAGATATCATGTCTCTGTCTAAAGTTAGTTTTAATTACAGTGATAGAATGAATCTATAAGTCTAATTATTAATGAGAAACTCTAGGTTCCCTCTGCCTACCCTGCTGTTTGCGGCGTGAAGCTGATTTAATTTTTTAATTTTTGATTTTTGTAATTATTTCCTATCGTTTCTTATTTATATCCTTTATCCTACGTTTTTATTTCTTCACTCTGGCATTAAGGCAAATGCCTGGCGTTGAGTTCCGCCACTCAAAACACAATGCCTCGAAAAATTCGGCGGAAAGTGGGCAACGGAGTGTCTAAACACTACGTTCCCTCCGCCGACCCTTCTGCAGCGGGAAGCTGATTTGACATTAATAATTTAAAAAATAAAACAAGAGTATGTTTTCATTTTCAACAGATTTCAAAAAAGGAGAAAAGAGATTAATTTTGAAGTTGGTGCCAAGTAAAACAAACAGACTGAGAAATTTGATGTTGTAGTGAGGTTGTACCATTAACTTGACAACGACTTCAAATTTATAAAATGTTTCTTTAATTATTTTTGTTTAACAAAATCAAACTACGTTTTACTTTATGGGGAAAGATTTACTTTATGATTTTACTTTATGTTAAATAAATTTATTTTTTACTTTGTAGTTTGTTTGAAGTCGATTTTTTTTGTTAAATATTTTTTAATATTATCATAATGAATCTATTTTACTACAGTACAAAATGGTACAAGGTGGCATACAACCACGACATTTTTGTATGATTTAATAAGCTAAAACTCAGTGCTTGAGCTTTTTATATATTATTCGTCCCAAATGTGAAAAATATATAAAGAATTAAAGGTATCAAAAAAAATAAAAGGAAAACTATACGAAATATTCTCACTTAACGTATCATCATGTAGTATAATCGCTGATTTCCAAATCATTGCTTTTTGAGTTCTCAAATCTAGTAACAGTTGTGGTAACTCCTGTCCTACACCAGCGAATGTAACCGTTACAGCCGAATCCGTTGGTAGTCGAGGACAATCGACTTCGGTCAATGCGAACAACAAGAGCTGTTCTTCCTCAGTTTTTTGAAATAATGACCAGGTATCTTCACATGAAGCTACGCTGAATACTGCTAAATAACCTGGAAGTAACAAACACTATTTCTATACAACTATATTGATACTTAGTACTTGTGACTGACGTAGCATAATGATCTTGAGTTTGAATCCTTCTTGGTGGATATTTATATGTGTTAAGCCTAAGCCTAAATAGATACACAAAGAGTTGAATGACATAAGTCTCTGAATTAATAGGATGCAGAGAAGAGAGTCCTAAGTCTATTTAGAATAGACTAGGCCTAAATGAGGAGAAATGCAAAAAAATATAATTTATATATATATATATGTATATTTTTTTGCATTGACATATATAATGTATGTAAAGGTCGATGAAAGTAGACGAGGCGAAAGAGATATGCGAGGACCGTAACGTTTGACGCTCCGTTCTCTCTCTTAGCGATAAAGCGTGAAACTAAAATAAACCATCTTTTTATATTTGGTTAGTCTATACATTGTTCTTATAAATACACTAAAAAGGAAATTGAATTCAGATCTACCATCTCTGTTATTTTGGCTTGTTGTGTATATCAACACGTAGTATTGTTTCTAACACTTAATAATAGGTCACTATCAGAATAATAATATATAATATAATAAATAAAGATATTTGTTTGACTAAAAATTGTATTAAATGACTGAATAGAGAACTATGTTACTTTGCTACTTGAATATCCCTATTTATATTTGGCTATAACAGTAAACGCTAGGCTTTAAGCGGAGACTAATGGCGCTGGAAATCAGAATGGACGCCAATTTATGGTGAATTTTGAATTTAACTGAAAGGTATTTGAATTGAATCAAATTGTCAAACCTTGCCAAATTTTATTAGGCAATAAAATATAGAATCATTCACAAACGTTACTTTGTATTTTGAAATAACAAAAGTAAAAACTAAAATTTATATGTGCTTACAAATATAACGGTTTATTAATACTATTTTTATATCGAGAATGACATTGTACATATTAAGCCTAAAATTCTCAGTTAAAATTTAAATTCTTAGAGACCAGTCGTGGCGCAGGGGCACAAAGGGGCTGTAAACGTGACTGGCTGTGGGTCCCACTCGAGGAACTGAAATATTATATTGAAATTTATATTTCCTTTTCTATGTTCTGGTGTCGAGACAAAGCGCGGCGTTGAGCTCCGCCTCTCAACATGCAACGCCTGCAAAATTCAGCGGAAAGTGGAAAACGGAGTGTCTTAACACTAGGTTCCCCCTCTCTACCCTGCTGTGTGCGGGCGTATACAGCATGTCACTAATTTATTTTTCTAAAATACTCAAGAGGTACCAAGATGCATTTTTGTAAAGCATTACATACGTATACCACTATGTTACGAAAAAAATGTCAAGAATACCCTTCTTTAAACTGATAGCTGTCCAAGAAAAATAATGTACATTGACTCCACCGTGCTTGAGCTCAACTCGCGCTAGTTCTTTGATATAATCCTTTATTTCATCTAATGTAGTTTGGTACTCCTCCCCTAGAAACTGTCGATCTAATACTACAGCTGAAGAATAAATAAAAAATGTTTTAAAATTGTTACAATTAATAATATATCTGTTCTTTATATCTATACAAACCTATAAGTTAATAAATTACTAACTCAGTTATAAAATGTCCTAAGAAAATAAATCATCCAAAAGACAAAATCTTAAAATTAGCACGTCACTTTATATACGATTTTTATACGACTTTTGATTAGGAACGATATCTAGTTTTACATAATTACTAAAGTATACAAAAAATTAAAAATTCTGAGGCCAGTCGCAATGGCCAAAAGGCCAGGCAACACGCATTGCCTGCAAAACTCGGCGGAAAGTGGGGAACGGTGTGTCTTAGCACTAGGTTCCCTCTGCCTACACTGATTGCTCAGTAAAGCTGATTTAATTAAAGCATACAAAACTTATAATTTACCTATTGATGCATTCGCAGTGATCAGCGACGGAAAATCCTCCGCCTGACCACATTGAAGTGAAGACCAAATAACACACACTACCATCCATAGCTTCATTGTTACTTACGAGCTACCTTGCAAGGTTCACAAATATATATGAAATCCCAGTCATAATTGTCGTAAAAATGAAAATCCAATCAAAATCGGCTGTTTTATTCACCGTTTAATTAGAAACATGTGTAGGGGAGTATGTGGGCCATGTTAACATTTCATGCAATCGTTTCAAATAACTGGTTAGGTTACGTGAGGCGCTTTATTAGGGGTAGCCAATGTACAGGATGCAATATGTCGTGGACAAAGAAATAAAACTTTTTTTCTATTCCCATAATGAAATAACATAAAATGTTTAAATATTACATTGTAAGATCACACAATATTGTACCATTTGCACCTACAATTTTTTTCTCGTAAACACGCGCTTGCTTAGCTTACAAGCAAAGAGAGCGTTAAATAAAAACAATTTAAAATATAATTATTTCCTTGAGTTCATCAGAACTAGAGAATATATAGTTAGCATATTGTTTAGCTGGACTGTTGTCCAGATGTTCTAGTTCTTCAATTTTTATATGTCAATAGAAAAAACTCGCGTAAAAATCACGCTGACAACTCTTATTAAGGATGCACTAATTATATCTTATACTTTAGATGAGCCGTTATGGTTACATCAGGTAGATACACTACATGGGAGTCTTCAAAAATAAATATAGCTTAGATCCTGCCCAAGTCATAAAAAGATTTATTCAAATCGGTGCAAAATTTTCTCTTCTTGTTCTGTTGTTACAATATATATGCTTATATTTATAAAAATAGTAATTTAATGTTTTTAACATTTTTGTATAACTACATTTTTTTTTGTTTTATAATAGTATAGAAGATTGATAGATTTATTATATGTCAATGCAATTATTTTAAAATATTAATAAAAAGATATTTAATGAAACACCCCTAGATACACCATACAAGAAATTCGTGAAAGGTTATAGACATTAATAATGCAGAATTAGAATTACGAAACTCAACACTTGGTCGTAGTCGCCGTCTATAGGTCACAGCTCAATTTTTCAATCATAGTAAAAATATAACTAGTTGGGATCTTACAATAACATATTTTTATCTTTTCAATACAATATAATTTGGAGGCCATTCGTGGCGCAGGGGCACAAGTGTGTGACTATAAACGCGACTGGTTATGGGCTTCAATCTCCACTCAAGAAAATGAAATATTTATATTTTCATTTCTTCGCCCTAGTGTCAAGGCTAAGCGCGGCGTTGAGTTCCGCCACTCAACACGCAATGCCTCCGGAATTCGGCGGAAAATGGAGAAAGGAGGAGAGAAGGGCAGGGTGTACTTTTGGAATCAGTCCAGTAGATTTTCAGTTTATTTGGTACAAATATTAAATAATAATACATTGTTAATAGTACTTATAATTCTTTTTATAATATTAGTAAAAATAATGTTTATTGACTATAATATTTGACTAACCATATTTATGCTGCTGCTGTCCATAAATTTGCATATGTAGTCTTCGAAACATATTACAGTAAAATTATGCTACCGTGCTGTTATAACGCGAATTTGTTTCGTGTTTTTAAAAAAAAGATTTATTTTAATTACACTTTATTTATTTAAAATGACATAGTAGAGAAATAGTATTTTATAGAAATAGTATATTAACACTTGAAATAGAAATTATGAATCTTAGGCAACCTTTCTCTAAGACAATGGGATGGAGACTGAAAGTAATAAGTAATTATAATATTGAAGCATTCGGCAATATTGCTGACGCGGCAGCGTCAGTCTAGGGATCCGCAAATATACTTGCAGGGTCCGGGTATAACACCTCCCCCTTTAAAGAAATAAACTTCTACTTTTAGAAGTTTATGTACAATAAGAGATTTAAATTTAAATTATTATGATATTTTTTAGATTTTAAACATTGATTCTAAGTTTAGCAGGTGAAATTATTTCAGAAGTCTTGTCAGTCTGTCTTTCAGCTTCATTTACTTCCAAAAGAACTGTAGGCGACTTGGAAGAGGTTGACTCTGGGGATTTCAAAGAGTTTGAATGGGAAAGGCTGCTGTTAGATTTGTACAACTTAGAATATAATCTAAATATAATATAACAAATAATAGTAATTATAATTAAAATAGTTAAAACAGAGTAATGGGCTCCATATTTTATTATATGTGGTTCATTTATTATTTTGTCAAGGTTCTTTTCAAAAGATTTAATGATTTCATTGTAGTTAACATCGATATTTTTTGTATCTAAATCCTGTAAAGTAATATGTGGCACATTACTTATACTTTCTTTAAATGTGTTTACATTGCAACAAGGATCATTTATTAAATTAAAATTAGAAAAACTTGATAAAGGTGCAGTAATGTTTACAAAATTATTATTAGCATACAATTTTGTATTTTTACAATAGGCTACACAATATTTGGGTAAAGTAAGTACACCAATACCATGAATATTTTCTTCCACTAACTCAGAGTTAATACAATCTATAGATAATTTAACAGAATGAGATTGTACGAAAATCCACTTATTATTCATTAAATTTTTCCAAATATCTAAATCACCTTTAAGAAATTCCGTTTTACACTGCACTGGTAGATTTTTTATCACTTTTGATAGTAGTTCACTTTCACAAGATGGATTTGCGTTTACCGACAAAACGTTCATGACGTAGCATATATAGTTCTGGGAGTTTACACTTTTACACACTTCGAGAGAGTCAATATTAGTGTACTGGATCTTGTCCTTGGTTATAGCTGTATATTTACTGCCTGGTATTACCAAAGTGAATGAGTCTGGCTTACTAACGTTATGAGGTACGGGCAATGGAATATTATGGTACAAATAAAATTCCTGAGAAGTAACTAAAGGTATTTGTAACACAAATACTACCTTATAATTTAAATAGTAACAAATTAACTTAGATATATTCATAATGGAATGCATTGAACTTAAATCTAAACTTACACCTAATTCAAGACCATTTGGTAAATATCTATGGTTGTCGGCAAGCTCTTGAAATAACTGACTTGGAGTTATGATGGAAGGATGAAGTACATTCATACTACAAAATAGACAAGCATTAATAAGATCCTCTAATTGAAAGGATAAAGCAAGAATTGAAGATTCTAAATTATTTAATATAGAATTTATTTCCGAAATTTGAATTAATTTATTTGAAATAACGGTAACGTTTTTCATAGATACAGAGAGCTTGTCAACAGCTTCATTTAAACTATCTTCATTAATCTTTAGCTTATGTAAAGAATGATTATAAGACGAGATTACTGATGATGTAACTAGAATATTTTGTTTAATTAATGAAGCTAGTTCTTTATTATTATTTTGCACAACAGTTATAGCATTATCGTATTTAATAGCATCGTCTTCGTCTAAAGTGCCAAAAATATGTTTAAATACAGTTCCTACACCCCCAATCCATGCACCACGTTTTGTTCTAGTTTCAAGTAAATGGGAAATAGAAGAATATTGCTGACTTATTTCTCGATATCGAGTAGTTAAGGGCTCTAACATGTTATGACATTCCGTATTAATTATTTCTGAGGATTTGCAAAGATATCTAACTGTTCCCAGAACAGAATTAATATTATCAATATGTAATCTAATGTTTGCGATATTCATCGGTATTACGACATTGAGATGACCATTAATTATTTTTAATTTTCCCAAATAGTCAAAATATATCCCTGAACTCGAAGAAATTGGTTGAACGAAACTTGAAGTTGCTATCACCTTGTAACGACTGCACAATGCGTGACTGCAAAGAAATAAAACAATAGTAATAAAAACTAAAAATAATAGCTAATTACTGATGACTAAATATAATACTAGTTTAGTTAAGATTTTAGGAACTCGCATGGTTATCGACATCACTTGCTGGCTTAACCTCATCATAATGATGTTTTATATGTCTCCTATTAATTAGTAATGACAAGGTGTTGTTTCCGTGAATCTTTACTATCTTAAAAGGACCTTTCCATATAGGAGATAGGGCTTTTCGGAGCCTTAAATGATTTTTCAAGTACACGTATTGACCCACTTTGTATTGAACCTTCCTGGATCGTTGATCATAATATGTTTTTGAAGTCTCCTTGGACTTACATATATATTCGAGAGCCTTTTGACGCGAGAACTTTAGTCTATGTTGTAACATTTTTACATAATCAGGATAAGTGACATACGGTACTTCATCGTAAATTGAATCAGGTATAAAAGCTTTATGGCCAAAAATCAACTCATATGGAGTGTAATGTGTTGTGCAATGTACTGCGGTATTGTAGGCTAACATTGCAGTGAATACATAACGAGGCCAGTTGTCTTGATTTTCATTAACATAAGATTTTAGGTATTCTTTAAGGGTGGAATGAGACCTTTCCAGAGCACCTTGAGTTTGCGGATGATACGGTGTCGACCAAAGTTGTTTAATTTTTAAAAATTCACATGTCTTTTTAAAAAGATCTGCAGTAAAGTTAGTACCTTGATCAGTTAAAATCATTTTTGGAATACCGAACATAGAAATAAAATGCAAAAGACAATCGCTTGTCTCTTCTGCTGAAACACCACGGAGTGGGTAAGCAGCACAAAATTTTGTGAGGTCGTCTTGAAGTGTCATTATATATTTTAATTTAGCAGTGCCCGATTCTGGCAAGGGACCCACAATATCTAAAGCTACCCTTTGAAAAGGGGCATTGGATGTCGTAGTTATTTGCATTGGCGCTCTATTAGTTTTCCGAAGGGCTTTATTTTCTTGACAGAGAGAACAAGTTTTAACATAATTTTCCACATCATTTCTCATACCCTTCCAATAATACTTCTCCTGAATGCGTTTAAGCATCCTAACCGAGCCTAAATGTCCAGCAATTGGTAAGTCATGATTTTCTCGTAGAATTTTCTTTATTTCACTAACAGCGGGATATATTATATTATCATGGTATATGTTTATGGTAATATTAGTATTGTGAAATAAATAAGTGAGGATATTATATATTTTGATAAATGAATTATTTTCAAATGGGTTTTTGAAATCTGAAATAGCAATTTCAGTTATATTAGTATAATTCTGTAATAAATAAGATTTTATAATTTTTAGAGTATGGAAGATTTCCGGGTATGTGCATTCATCGAAGTGATGAACTTTCGTATAAATTAAATAAATATCCTTATTGTTTAACAACACTTTATTAAAAGAGTGTAGCTGTTTTTCGCAATACATAATTTCATTAAAATTTTCTATATTATTCATTATTTCTTGAATATAGGCGTTAGATTCATCTAAATCTATAGAACTTGGAATTAAAACAATTTTACAGTTAGTTTTAAGAAGAGATTCATTTCTTTCAATAATTTTAGTATCATATTGTATAGATTTAGAAGCAATTTCTTTAAGGAATTTTGAATATTCGGCATTATGTTTTACAGTATCAGTGGAAATATTATTTCCAGAGTTATTTAATATAGAAGAAGGATTTTGTGTTATTTCATTATCATTATTAGATACAGAAGGATTTACTTGTTCTGTAGAAATAGTAGGAATTAAAGATTCAAGATTAATGTCATCAGGTTTGCTTTGATTTTCTGGATTTGGAAGATCAATAATTTCAATAGAAGGATTGAAAATAGCAGGATTAGAGACTGAAGGTTGTTCAGCCAATAGAGGAGTACCACCTTGAATAGAAGTATTTTCAATTGGAGGAATTAATAATGGATCAACCTCAGGAGAGGGTTGTAAGGATGGGATTTCAAGATCATTAAAATCAAGATTAAGGTCATTACTTTGTGGACTTAAATTTATGTTCCCGAAATCAGTGATTGAGTCAAGAGAATTAGAATGATCGTCAGTACTAGGTTTTTCAGGATATATTGGATTGACAGGGTAACGAGAGAGCGCGTCTGCAACAGAGTTTAGTTTTCCTTTACGATATATAATTTCATACTCAAACTCTTCAAGTTTTAATCGCCATCTTTGAAGCTTACTACTTGGATCTTTATGATTAAATAACCACTTTAGAGGTCTATGATCGGTAACGATTTGGAATTTTCTGCCGTATAGATATGGACGAAACGTTTTACAACCAAAAATAATAGCTAATAACTCCTTTTCCGTTGTACTGTAATTACTTTCACTTTTATTTAAAGTGCGCGAAGCAAAAGCAATAGGTTTATCTTTACCGATTAAACCTTGAGATAGAACTGCAGCAATAGAATAATTTGACGCGTCGCATGTCAGAATAAAAGGTTTTGTAAAGTCTGGATAGCAGAGTATTGGAGCTGTAGTTAATTTACGTTTTAAGGTATCAAAAGCGAGTTGTTGTTGATTCTCCCATTTAAATAGAGTATCTTTACGAAGCAAAGAAGTTAAGGGTTTGGCAATTTTAGAAAAATCTGGAATAAAACGCCGATAATATGAGACGAGGCCTAAAAATGATTTAATATCTTTAGGTGAGGATGGTGTCGAGAACTGAGTTACTGCTTTTATCTTATCCGGGTTAGGTTTTACTCCTTCCTCAGTAATTACGTGTCCTAAATATCCTACCTCTCTTCTTAAGAACTCGCACTTGTCTGGTTGTAGCTTAAGATTGAATTTCCGTAATTTTTGGAAAACTAATTTTAAATTTTCTATTTGAGTTTGTAAATTGTGGGAATAAATAACAATGTCGTCTAAGTAAACGAAACATCTGATACCTTGAAGTCCGGAAAGAGCAGTGTTCATTAAACGTTGGAATGTGGCTGGGGCATTCTTAAGCCCAAACGGCATACGAGTAAATTCATAATGACCTTGGGGAATATTAAAAGCTGTTTTGGCTGCGTCAGCTGGGTCAAGAGGAATTTGATGGAAACCTGAAGCTAAGTCCAGGGTAGAAAAATACTTACTGTTCCCAAGCTGATCTAATATTTCACTAATCTGAGGGATTGGATAAGTGTCACCTATTGTTACGTCGTTTAGTTTTCGATAATCGATTACTACTCGCCACTTTTGTTGACCAGAAGCATCTAATTTTTTTGGCACTATCCAAATAGGTGATGACCACGGAGAATTAGAAGGCTGAATTATCCCCTGTTCTAACATTATATTAGTTTGTTTTCTTACTTCTTCTTTATGTACTTCAGGGAATCGATAAGACTTAGTATGAATTGGAACATCTGAATTAGTTTTGATTTCATGTTTAATAGCGGTAGTATAAGTTAATAACTCTCCGGGTAAATGGAATATATCAGAATATTCAGAGCATATTTCAAAGAGAGCATCCTTTTCCTCAGAGTTAAGATGAGATATTCGAAGTTGATCTAGTATAGATTTAGTTCTATAATATGTATCATATTCTTTTGAGCAATTAGTATAATTAATAGAATGAGTATCATTCGGAACAACTGAATTTGACTTGGAACTAATTACTAAATTGAGATTTGAATTAAGAGTAACAGAAGATTCTGACGTATTAATGATGGAAATATTAATTCTATTATTATCTTTTACTCTAACAAAACAGTTCGCCACTAGTAACGTATCAGAAATATTCTGATCTAAGATGAAACCTTCGTTAATTTCGGGATTTTTTACAGAGCATTCAATTATCATTTCAGATCTAGGAGGAATGATGTAGGTAGGTACACGAAATTGAAGTTTAATATCTTCATTGTCTATTTTTAAAACATCCTTATTATAATCTATGGTGCATTTAAAATGATCTAACATATCAGAGCCAATTATTCCGTCATAAGGTAAGTTAATGTTTTTTATTAAATGAAATTTATGAGTTATAAACTTTCGCGGAGAATTAGATAAATAAAGTTTAAGATTAAAGTGTCCCATTGTTTGAGTGCACTCTTCTGTGGGGTCAATGCCTTTCAAATTTATAACTTCAGTTCTGAGTTTCGGCGTATTTTGAATACAGTTAAATTTGATTAGACTTATTGAGGAACCAGAGTCAATTA